>JARJDT010023603.1:0-10932 GCA_030264655.1 Leptusa sp. GC000079 | reverse complement strand
CATCGGCGGCGATGGTCGCGTGTACATGGGCCGCGGATGGCGGACGGTGGGCGCCCATGCGCCCACCTACAACGACAAGAGCATCGGCATCTGCCTCATCGGCGACTGGCGCAACGAGCGGCCGCCGCCGGGCATGCTCGACGCCGCGCGCAGCCTGCTGGCGACGGGCACACGCCAAGGGCACATTGGCGACGACTACCTGCTCTTCGGGCATCGGCAGGTGCGCGCCGGCACCGAGTGTCCCGGCGACGCGCTCTTCGACGAGATGCGCACGTGGCCGCATTTCGGTGAGACGCCGCCGCACCGATACGACCCCGCCAGCGACACCGACACATCGCCCAATGTGCCCAATGAACAATCAAATTGAAATTGTGTTGTTGTTTTAGACTTACAGAGATGATATTAAAGATTATTCAAAATGAAGCCATTTCTTTTCGCAGCGAAAACTATCGAATGACGTCGCGCGCTGCAGCCAAAAGTATAAGATCGCCGATTGAGCGTGTGAGATGAAGATGCGGTTGCAGGCGCTCCTCGTCCCAAAATAGAAATAGCTTTGCGGCGTCATCGGCGTCGTCGCGCGGTGCGTTTCGTTTCGCAGCGACCGACCGCAAACGAGACGGCCGCCGTCGCCGTCGCCGGCGGATTCCTGTCGACTGTGCCGAAGCGTCGGCATCGGCCTCACGCAAAATTGCGTTGCAAACGAATTTTCCAGCAAAAAAACGCGCGTGTTCTTCGCCTTTTTTGCTACAATCATATATTGCTATCAAATTGCTATCTTTCTATATGAGTATTTGTTTTTAAGTGTATAGTTTCGCCCAGCAACAACAAAAAAGTGCGCACCACACCCAAAGAACACAAAAACAAATCGCAAAAAAAACAACAACACAGAATAAATAGACAGACAACAGACAATTGCATTAGGTATGTAGCAATTTGCACTTGGGCAACAAAAAAAACCAGGCAAATAAAATTCATTATGGGCAATTCGGAAGCGCGCTTCAGAATTGAAATTCGACCCACGCGCGACGCATCTCGATAGATTCGAATTTATTTGTGTTTTTTACGAAATCTGCATCTGTAGCTTAACTTTACTGATGTGAGAGGCGCGAGCTATTTTCGGCGAACGGCGCGGCATGACCTTGCTCTAGAAACCGCATGCAAACAGCAAAAATAGTGAATTTGCCAAAATTGATGCGCCAATACACACGCAAAATAACAGTTTCAGTCAATCATGGCGCCCGGAAAGAAGCCCGCCGCCAGCACCACCACCACCGCCACCGCAGCAGCAGCAGCATCGGCAAACAACGACAAAACCACCGTCAAGGGCTACAAGCCGCCATGGATCAAAGAGGCGGCCGAGCCAAACAAAGAGACGGAAACACCGTGGGGCATCATGAAGAAGCGCGACTGCATCAACGACCCCGAAGAGACCAAAAAGCAGCAAAAGGCCGCTGCCGCCACCAAGAAGAAGGACGCCGACGAGGACGACGATGAAGGAGCCAACTGTAAAACGCACCATTTGAAATTGTCTTCATTTTTATTGTCTGCAATCACATTTCAGTTGCAAAACCGCCGCTGCGTAAAGTCTCCCTGAAGAGCGACAAGTTGGAGAATGGTGACGGGGGCGGCAAAGAGTCGACGCCCTTTGTCAAGCCACAGCTGAAATCCGTCAAGAATACGCGCGAACGCGAACCCAAAGCGTTGGCGCGCGAAGAAAGCAAATCCAAGATTGTCATACCCAAGCTAAACAGCGTCAAAGTGGAGAAGATGATGGAGTTGCCGCCGCCGCCCAAAAAGGACCAGCCCGACTATCGCAACGTGCTCAAAAAGGTGCCCACACGCGATCACATCGACGACGAAAAGGTATACTCACTCGCCTTAAACAAACTATAACCAACTAGCTAACAAACGAATTAAACGTGAATGTTGTGCGCCGCCCCCCAGACATGTTGATTACGTGCACACTCTAGTTGGCAATTAATCAAAAAACAAAGCTTAACTTTAGTCGCTCACTGCATTGCACGCAAACAGCATGTAATTGAAATAATTCGCTCATTGTGCGATAATATAATTGTGATAGAAACGAGGCATACCAATGGCACCACCGATGCCGCCCCCGGCGCCCGCCATGCCGAAGCTCTTCGACACGGAGCCCATCAACAGCAAACAGAAAGAAAAAATAGACTCACTCAGGTACCCCTATTATATCAAATCATGGTATAAAGTCTTAATAAAGTTCACTTTATTCCCGCAAATTATTATTCCCTAGGGAGTAAAAAATGCGATTTCTCCGGGGAATAAAGTAAAACTAATGATTTGATGTAATCTATTGTAAGAATTCCAGGAATAAATTACATTATTTTCCTCAAATGATATAAAATAATGTAGCATATTATTCCCTCGTTGCATAAATAGCTATGAAACATTAAAAAACGCAAAAAAAACATGTCTAATCCCCCAGATCGAGACCTAAAACTCGTCCTGACTGGACAGCCCTGCTGAAAGGCATCGAATCCGGCGCGAAGCTAAAACACGTCCAAGTAAACGACCGCTCAAAGCCGGTGCTGCCCAAGGCGAAAGCCAAGGGCCAGTTTCTATACGAGAGCGAAAAGGACAACGCACACAACGTCCTCCTCAACGAGATCAAGCAGGGCATCAAGCTGAAGGGCGTCAAGACAAACGACCGCAGCAAACCCATTCTGGAAGGGCTGCGCAAATTCCGCCGACAGATGACCATCGAGGAGCAAATCCAGAAATCCGTGTCCATGGCGACAATGGCGGGCGCCCCACCGGCCGGCGGCCTGCAACAATCACCGTCGGGCTTCGCGACGAGCCTCCAGCTCGACCCGTCCATGGCGAGCATCGTCTGCCCCGAAGAGCTCGCGCCCGATCTGGACGACGACGACGAGCTGGACGACATTGACAAGGTGCGCGACGATCTGCAGAGCACCAAGCAGCTGCTCGCCATCGAGATGCGCAACAAGGAGCAGCAGATACGCGAAAACAAGCGGCTGCATTCGCGCATACAAAATCTCGAAAAGGACATTGACGAGAATCGCACCATCGCCAAGAACGAAAAGGAGGCGGACAAGCGGCGCGAACCCGACGAGAAGCTCATTGTCACACTCAAGGCGGAGGCGGCCGAGGCGCGCAAAAAGAACGAAGACCTCGAGAAGAAGCTCACGCAGACGGCCAAAGAGTTGGACAACACCAAGTACGAACTGGAGGAGATGAAGCGGCGCAACTCGGAGCTGGAGAAGCGCCTGCAAGAGTACATGACGGGCAAGCGATACTCGGTCGCCGACCGCCGCGACAGCCAAATGCTCGGCGATGAGGACGGCGACAAGGAAGGCGACTCGGACGACGAGGACGGCGAAGAAGAGTCCGAAGAAAAGAAGGCCAAACGCGCCGCCAGGGAGCTGAAAATGCTGGCCAACAAACTGCTCGGCTTCAAGAACAAGGTCGACAATGCGAAAAAGGAACGCGTTGCCCTCAAAGAGATCATGAAGAAGAATCAAAGCGCGATACGCGAAGAGAAGAAACGCTACAAACAGCTGCAGAAAGAAGTCGACAAGATGGCGGCGCTCATGAAAGAGTCCGACAGCGACGACGAAGAGGAAGAGGACGACGAGGAAAACGACTCGTCCGAAGAGGAAACCACCGAAAGCGAAACCGAGTCCAGCGACACCGAGTCGGAGTCGGAGCGTTCGCAGAGCGAACCCGAGGATGCGCCCATCGAAAAGAAAAAGGAGAATGTTGTGGCGCGTTCGCGCCGCCACGAGAATCGCCTCGGGGCGCTCAAGAAGACCAACTTTATGTTGAAAACAAACGCCGAGCGGCTGCAGGACGATCTGAATCAGCATAGGGAAATGACTGCGACGCTGCAGAACGACTTGGACAGCGTTCTCGCCGAATTGGGATAGAAGACGCCCAAAAAGGCCACATATTTACACAATGTAGTTAGTTTGTTAACTAATTGTTCTTTGTTTTTGTTCATCGTCTGTTTAATTTATATGATTAGGTAGCGCTTTTTTATAATAAACACAATGCAAGACTTTACGCCTTGTTTCTCCTTCAATACAAACATAACCCAATTACCTCGTCCTGAGCCTAATTGTTATCTCAACATCCAGTTTAAGTTAATTAACACCTAAACCCGAGTTAAATGGCAAACTTAAATGATGACTCACCGATTGCAGTAAACTTTGAAACGTACACTTGGAATTATAATTGAATTAAGATTTATAAACTAAGAAAATGAAAAACAAAGGTCCTGAAGGACGAAGAACACTTTAGAATTATTCAAAGTTAATTCTTGTATCAATTTCTGGTGACATTAAAAAAATCCCTAGACTTTTTGCCGCCAACGTAGCTGCCAAGGAAAACTCGACTATCGTTCAACAATTTTTGACAATTATATTATAACCTCACTTTTTGAAAGCCGTTAGTTCATATTCAAATACAAATTAAAACAGAAACACCAAACCGGGAAGCATCATTCGATGAAAAACAATAAGTTAATTTGATAAATATACGAATAAACTTACATTATGAAGTGTTGTTTGGCTGAGAATGTTATTAACATTAAAAACATTCACAGTTGTTCCCTTTGCTTGAGAAGCTAACTGACTTTGACAGCTGCGAATTTGAATAAGGGCGAAGAAAAGAAAGGGAAGCGGGCAACAATGAAATATACTCTGTTTTTGATTAATTTATAATGAAATTACTCAAGAATTAAATTTTGTACGTTGCCATTAGCGACTTACCCGCTAGCTATATCAGAAATAAAGGCAATCATTCATTTCTAATGTTTTATTGTTGGCAATAATTTATTTATAAAAAATTTCTCGACAAAACTTGAGGAAAATCAATCAAAAACAGAATATAATTTTGGTACGACCACTCCTAGACGAAAGAGTCATCACACTCAACACATGCAGAACCAAACATTACTACAACCAAAATAACTAAAGTTCCAAAGCAAAATACACCTGTTCGAACAATTTCGTCTGGTTTTAGTCTCAGTCTCAGTCACTCAGTCGAGTTTGGTCGAGTTTAGTTTTGTGGTTTTGTTGAGCGAGAGAGTTCGAAGGGTGTGCGACAAACTAGAATGGCGTCACCACCACAACAAACAAGCAAAATGTTCGCGTTCGTTGTGGCACTCACGTTTATGCTAATAAACACAGGTAAGTTACAATTAAACTACATGCACGCTGATTGACGCTGATTAAGATTAAATTAGTAGCATAAAATTGGTCAAAAAGATAACGAAAATTACCTATGTGGAACGCCCAAAGTGAGGTTATTGTTTGTTTGCGTTATCAGTGCTATTTACTCGCATTACTATGCTCCAAGCTAGGAGCTTAGCTCCTAGCTTGTCCCTCTTAGTCAATGCAAATTAAATATTAATTTCTGTTTATTTAATTAAATTCAAAACAAGATAACGAATTGTTATCGATAGAAAATCACAGAGGGCCTAACATCAATTGTTTTTGTTTATGCGGCACAAAATTTAAATATTTCTCGAAATGTTTACAAGTTTGGCTTGATAATAATAGCTTGTTAATCATGCAAAAAAGGTAATTTAATTGCATTACAGCATGATTACGCCATGTTTGATCAATAATAATAAATTATAGCAATCAAATTCCAAACAATAAAAAAATAAAAGTATTTAATGACCATTTCTCATGCAATGCAATCCAATCAAAATACTAATTTATTTTTCATATATTTTTCTTATAGCTTACGGTCAACGATCGCCGACAATTTCGTACATCACCCAGGAACAAATCAAAGACATCGGCGGCACAGTGGAACTAGTCTGCTCTGTGCAATACTCGCAAGACTATCCAGTCCTATGGATCAAAGACGACCCACTGCATAGCTACGTCCCAATCTCAACGCTCTCATCGCTAATCCTTCAAGACTCGCGCTTTTCGCTTCGCCACGACAAGGCGAGCTCCACGTTTACGCTCGTCATCAAAGACATCCAAGAGACAGACTCGGGCACCTATCACTGCCAGGTAAGCATGCCTAAAACATATCGATATTTTTACTAAATGCGCGTAAAATTTAAAGTGGTATTTATAGTAAGCAACTTTTTTTACTCTAGTAAAATATCGATATTTAGGGCCAGTTTCTCAGTTCAAGTTTAAACTTTGTTAACTCCCGTTTAAGATTAATTAATTTACAAAAGTAAATGTTTGAAAATAGTAATATTTTTGAACAGTACCATCAACAACAGTTAAATGTGGTTTAGGTAAACTTCAGTTTAAATTTCCCTGAAAACTGCTCAAGAGATAAACATGGTTTAAAATTTAAACCTAATTTGATTAACCTGTAGTTTAAATCTAAACTGAGAAACTGCACCTTAGAAATATCGATATATTTTAAGCGATTAATTCAGTCTATATCGATATTTTATGAAATGAAATTGACTAGGTGCTCATCTCGGCCAACAACAAGATCTCTGCCGCCGTCGAGCTGCAGGTGCGGCGGCCGCCCTTCATCTCCGACAACTCGACGCGCTCGCTCATCGTCTCCGAGGGCGAGGGCGTGCAGCTCGAGTGCTACGCGGGCGGCTTCCCAGCGCCGCGCATCTCGTGGCGGCGCGAAAACAACGCCATTCTGCCCTCGGGCGGCTCCATCTATCGCGGCAACATACTCAAGATGAAGAGCATCCGCAAAGAGGACCGCGGCACATACTATTGCATCGCGGAGAACGGCGTGGGGCGCGGCGCGCGGCGCAACATTGCCGTCGAGGTGGAGTTTGCGCCGGTGGTGACGATTCCGCGCCCGCGACTTGGCCAAGCGCTTCAGTACGACATGGACTTGGAGTGCCATGTGATTGCGTATCCGCCGCCGGCGATCGTCTGGGTGAAGGATGGCATTACGCTGTCGACAAATCAACATTACAAGATCGATCAGTTTGCGACTAGCGATGAGTTTACCGATTTCACTGTGCGTGTCATCACGATTGAGAAGCGACAGTATGGGCAGTACACGTGCAAGGCGACCAACAAGTTGGGCTCTGCTGAAGGCAAAGCTGAATTGTTTGGTGAGTAAAGAAATTCCTAAATTTTAAACTGAAATCTTGCAAGCGGAATGTTTCTAGTCGTCTTTTATTTGCGCTTTATTTGTTTATTTAATTTAATTTCGTTTTGTAGAATCGATTATCCCAGTTTGTCCACCTGCATGTGGTCAGGCAAGATACGGCGATGCCGCTCAACTCTCAACGAGCGCAATCGCGCTCATGACAACGCTTGCAATTGCATTCTATAGGTAAACTCAAACTAGACCAAATTATTGCATGTTTTATTGATTATTGTTTCGCAAGAATGAAAATTAACTAATATTTGATGTCTTTCTAGAAATCTCCGTAGCCAACATTAATTATCCAGGCCTCATATGGGAGAATGGAGCGTCGACAGGAAGCAAAGTGACGCTAGAAGCCAAAATAACGATTGCAATCTACATGAGTTGCTTCCACTTCAACATGCTTAGCATGAGCACCTAGACACTTATTCAAAAACGAACAAAAGAGACCTTATGTCCACGGATATGTGCTTTAAATGCATTTCCTTCAATTTGTAAAATGAAAAATTGTTTTTCAAATTCCTGCAAAAAAATTCTGTCAAAATTTTGCAGAAAAGAACAAAGTTTTTCTTCACCTAGGAATTAGTGTAAAAAGTACATTCCAAATTAATTCTGTCCACACAAACACATGAATCTCATTATTTGTGTTTTACTCAATTTAAAATATCTAATACTATCTATCTCTTCAAATAATTGTTTATAGTTTAATTTTAATCAATTTGTAAACTCACTAGTTTTAGGTTACTAATTTTATAGTGTTCAAATGAACAAAATCAATGTGTAAAACGTGTATATTTTTTATACATTGTAACAAAACTCACGAATAAATAATTTTATACTTTTATCTGATAAATTGGAATACATTTATCAGTTATTATTAATTTATTAGTTATTAATGTGTGGACAAACTTACTATAAAACAGAAATGATAGGGAACTATGCTCCTAAGGGAATGATAAAGGAAATGTCGTCAGCAAACGCGCCCCACTGCACTCTGTAGCTCTGGAAGATGATCACCCAGGTGAGGAGCCCTATGAGCCATACCAGTGCACCAATTGCAGAGTAAATTACATCTTTAAACATTAATTTTATTAATTAACAAGGAATGAAAGTGTTTTAGTACATACATTGTTTGATTTGTTTCTGTTCAGGATATTCAGGTTTCCTGAAGGCTTCAGCAAAGAACCAAATCGCGTTCACTGTCCATATAAAAGGAAGAAGAGCGAAACCGACTGTAATTTCACACAAAATTTCGCATTATTTAAGTGTTAATTAAAAGAAACTGAGATTAATCAACCTTTAAAGTACCAACGACACAGCTTCAATTTTTGTTCGTTTGTTTGCTTGGATAAATCCATGTTTTCTTGGGCTACAGGGCTGATTTCTTTTAAAATTAAACAAAATGCAAATAACTTGCAACAACTTGATGTGCACGTTTTGAGGTTAGGAAACGTCTAACTGACATTTAAAAGGCATAAGGTAATTTTTCGTTGTTTTTGGTTACTAGGATTTTTCGATATCCGGCTACTCGTTACGCTTTCAATAACATTAGGGGTACGTCCCTAATCAGTGGGCAAGGGTACAAATGTAATGTTATTTAACGTTACCTCTCAGTTACCCCGACTTTAGGAACGGGGTCCTAGAAATCAGTGACCGACCAGTAACCATAGAAACAACAAAACTACCAAAATAAAATTAACTTAAAATTTAACAAGGAAACTTAAAAATCTAAAGGATTGCAAATAACATGATTGAATAAGGATTAATCTACGAGACGCTCAATAAATGCATTAGTCATTATGGTTAACATTCATATTTCATATTAATAGTTATCATAATCATCAATGCATAGCACATCATTCAAAATCGAGTAGTCAAAGGGAATCGTCTTTTACAAAGTGAACGAATGTTAAATTGTTATTTGTTTGTTGAACAGTTTGAGTAGATTATTAAAATTGCAAGAGAACAATAAACATTTCCATTCCACATATCATATGAATACACATTTTGTGAGGGTTTGGTTGCACCTATTACACGCACATCCAATCAAGATTTAAACAACTTAAAGTATTATATTTTCATTTGGTTTTAAAAATTAAACAATCGCGTTCGTCCACGTACTCGTCCTATTCTCGCTCATTCATTTTTTTTAATATAAATCTCGCTTATTAATATCAACATAAGGTGCGCTTGTCTTCTCAGCTCTCAATTTCTAATCGATTAAAATTAAAAGTTTAATTAAGTATCGGGGAGCAAATATAAGTTATTTCAAAATCATTCGCCTCTCCCGCTCACTTCGCACAACAATTCGCCAACAATTAAAAAATATAAGATAAGCGCATTAGACAATGCAATCGGACAAGGGCGCAAGGAAAGGAAAAAGGACACAGGACACAAGGAATGTTTCAAGACTGCAACACTGCATATTTTATTGGAATGAGGTGATAAAAATGGATGATACACAAATAGAGGAAACAGCGGGGGATGGGAATTTTGTAGAGTGTGCATCAAAGCTTGAGACCAGTTAGTTGTCCTCCTTCTTCACTATCATTTCGTTCAGTATTGTCCAAATAAACGTTGCGGTCTCTTCGTCTTGTTCAGCTTTGTCGTCTTTGTTTTATGTGTGTGTAAATATATAAAGATGGGGAAAGGGAGGATGGAAAAAGGGGATGGGAAACATTAATTTGAAAGAAAAGGATTAGGATTAGGGACGAAAGGAAATGAATGATTGCAAATGAGGCTTGAACAAGTCATAGATAGGAAAAGGGCATTAGTTGTGTTGTTTTGTTGTTGTTAAATAAAGAAAATTGCGGTGGTGGAGGGGGGGGCCGTCGATGGTGTTGTTTGCAGCCTTGTCGCCGGCGGCGACTTAGCCGCTCTTAAAGAGCAGGATGGCCACTTGCCCCAGGTAGAAGTAGATAAAGTGACGCGTCTCGTGCGTCACGTACGAGCCAAAGTTGCGCCCGACGATGCAATGCCATGTCGGATTGTACTTCTTGTCGAATTCCTTCTTAATATACGCCGCAATATCCTACACGCAGCGACAAAAAAGGAGAAACTCAACACCCACTTCATCGACAAATAATTAAACTTTTTGAATAATATGCGTTACCTTTTCGATATTGTACTTCTCGATGGCTTGCGTCGCGCAATCGACAGCATCCTGCTGCATGTCCTCGCTCATGTCGGCGTTCTTGATGACTGCTTTACGGTCAGACATTTTGCTGGCGTTTTTATTTGCAGACCTGCAGGCACACAACACACGGGCGGGCGATTAATACAATTGCGAATCAATGCGTCGGCTAATCAGTTGTGTTTATAAACCTATCTCTAATTGCATTCGCATCAACTAGGTTGTAAATCGAGACATCGGGAATGCGAACCACTGCCGAGGCCGACACAGCCATTACACAACAATCATAATGTATGAGCAAACTACTTCACAAACGCAACGAAAAGAAGGAAGCTTTATCAATAAAACTCAAACATATTCAAAATGCATCAAAACTAAAACTATTAAACTAAAGCACCGCTTACACTCAAAGATATTTCTTATGTTTTATCATAGGTAAATTACACGAGATAACCTAAACATCACAAGAAAAACCTAAGGCTGCGTTGACAGTATCTGATGCCATTATTCCGTGTTACGTTACATATCATTCAATCATAAGAAAAATCACATAATGTAAATTCACATTGACATAATATGAATATGCAAATGATATGTGCATGTCACGCGATCGTTTCCTTGTCGTTTCGAATCAAGTTACCTTGTTGCTTGTTACCGAGTTGTTATTTGTTTTACGAAAACAAATTCGAAATGTCAACTAT
>JARJDT010023598.1:0-10783 GCA_030264655.1 Leptusa sp. GC000079 | reverse complement strand
CGAAATTATAAAATCGTATGATGTATAATTTCGTGTCGTGTAGAATAGCTTTAAAATCGACCAATCAGAGGCCTAGAAAATGCACAAACAACTTCGGGTCAGTCTCTGTAGTTGTGAAATACACTATAGTTAAGATGGCAACCCGTATCTTAACCATACAAATTTCATAACGTTCGCAGTTTTGTTTGTTTATAATTTATTTGATTTTAACTTTTGAAATTTGAAATAAAGATGAGACAAAAGCGAAATCATCGCTTACTAGCTCTCGAGCTGCAGCTTCGAGTACGGGTAAAACAACCGGTTTGTAAATCGAGTAACTAATAGACATCACACAACCAAAGCACGCATTTACACATCCCCTTCAAATCAAAATCAATGACGAAAAACGATACGCCCAATTTAAATTTTTAATAATTTCTTTCGAGGTTATAATCACTCCAACAACTTTTTTTGATTCAGGAGACCTATCAAAATCTCAAAATCGAAAATTTTTATGATCAAATAGACTTCTCCAGGTATATCTATGACCACGAAGTAAAAATTGGTGTGGTCTCCACACGACTTAGAAATTTCAGCTCGATCGGATCAGCGGTTTAGACGCTATCGTACATACGTACGTACATACATACGGACATCACTTCAAAAACCACTTTTTTGATTCATGGACCTCAATTCGAGGACATCCATCAAAATCTCTACATCGAAAATTTTCATGAGTACCTTAGTTCCTAGTCGCTATACGACCACGAAGTAAAAACGGGAAAAGCTAGAAACGTGCTGCGTGTAAAACAATTGCGCTGCGTCCTTGAGTGGCGCCCGCGTGCGCCTTCTGCGAACAACGCGAACGCTTCAGCATGTATTGTTTTGTATTTGTTAGCAAGGAACTTCGAAGCGAACATGTGAAGGAACAAGTGGAAACGGCAGAAAGCGCCATCTACTAATAATTGCATTTTTCCTCGTGTGAAAATACTGAAAATACGACAAATATTTACCTGTCACGGTGTGACGGTCACTTCCGCATTTACAAAAAACACGCAATAAACAACACTACAACCGGTTCGCAGCGAGCAAACAACAACGTTTTCAACGTTCCCTCGCGTTCGCTGTGCGCGAGCGAGACTGCGAGACGCAACAAGTGTCATCGTTGCTTAGTAACCGCGTGTCGCGCGTGCAACTGCAACATAAAATGTCCACTTCAATTCGGTCAACACTCAACAGGCACCGAGCACCGACTGCCCTGGTGCCCTGCACTGCCCGATAACGCGCTGATTTCGGATTTGTGTGCGGCTCGGCTGTGCATTCAGTGCATTAGATTGCCGTTTGTTTGTTTTCGGATGCGTTACCGCTGCGTTTTGGTTTTGGCGAGTGCCAGTGCACTAGTGCAGTCGCAGTGAAGTCAGTGGACGACGTTGCCGACGTTGCCGGGCCGAACCCGGCGCGCGCTCGCTGATGTTTAAATGCGTCAGCTCACGTCGCTGACCACTCGAATACTACTTAAACCATGACTTAAACCACGATAGAAGCATAGAACTAGCATAGGCGCGCACCGCACACATCGCACGGCAACGACGCGACAAGCAACGACGAACCGAACACCGTGCCGCGCCGCGCCGCGCCGTGCCGCGAACTCGTCAACTCGTACTCGTGTTTCAACATGTTTCAATGCTTCATGTCTGACCATAATCGACATGTCAATAATTGTAATGTAAGCAACAAACGGGAACAAGCGTTGCGTTGCGTACCTTACAAATTAGCACATGTCATTGTTTCTACTGATGTGTTATGTCATGTGTCACGTGGCACTAACATGCCTTGTTAGTGCCTAGGTGCCTTTGCCCATCTTGTGTCAGACATAGGAATAAGTTCTAGTACTCCACTCAAATTATTAATTTCGCACGTTCTAGGGCGCAAACACCCCCATTTACAAGTAATACAAATTATTTGATTGATATGTGACAGTATTCGCTATTCGTTCATTCAGTTTCCGTAGCTATTCTCAGTTACTTTTAACGAATATCAAAAATTTACTGAGAGTACCTAAGTAAACGGAACAAACGAACGGCGCTATTGCCATTATATAAGTTAGAAGTGGCTCCAGGGCGTCTCTAGTGTCCCATCGGCCCGCGTGATCCGCGTGAGTTCTTCGACGCTTTCGAACGGTAAGATCCTCCAAACGGCGCCGACTCGTACGTTTTCATAGTCGACGCAACGAGCGTCTGCATACTTTCATCCGTATGCAGTGGGCTCAGGCTTTGATCCTCCAGCGTGTCCAAATCCAGCACACTGCAGCTTCCTACATGCGTGACGAGGTCCTCATCTACAGCGACCTCGTCGGAACTCGTACGGCCCTCCTCGTCGTAGTCGCCATCCCCTTCCGCGGCCGCACCCGTACTCGCATCCGTCTGGGTGATGACGCTGTGAGCACTAGGTGTCACGGCTCCTGCGAATTCACCTTGGCTCGTTGGCCGCGCAGCTTCCGACTTGGCGTCGGCCTCCTCCTGCATCCCGCGCGTCGCTACCATCTTCTCCATGAGTTCGCGCCGCTTGCGGATCCCTGACGCCATCGCGCTCAGCTCCTTCCATTTCTCCTGGAAGTCGTTTGCGCTCTTCTCGAAGGCCTTATCGTGCAGGCAGAATTGCTTGGCGATCTCCAGCCGCACGCGCCGGTACTCGTTCATCGACTCGTGAAGGTGCTCCTTGTGGACGCGTCTGGTGTACTCGCTGGCGTTGCGCACGATCTGATCGAGTTCCTGCTTGCGGATGACGTGGAACACCGGAAGCTGTCGGCGGGGCAGCTCCGTCTTCACCGGCGGAAGTTCGTCCGCCTTCGCCGCAGCCTCAATGAGAAGTCTAGTTGCGCTGTTCCGAGGCATTGGAATACCTCCGGGTCCCATCATTATTCCCAGTATGTCAAGTTGGCTGGCCGGATTCCGTTCGGGAAGGGGGTCAATCTCATCATCCGGTTGTGTCGCATCGCCTGCTGGTGGCAGACACCGTCCGGGTTTTAATATGTTTGTTTCGGAAAACTGCGCTCTTATCGTGTGTTTCTCATAGGTTGTGCTTGAAACGGTGGGGCCAGAAGAGGGTCGCTTTGGAAGCATTATCTGCGGGATTATGACCGGTCTGTTTGAAGGGCTGGTACCAAGTCCATGTCCTTTCGATTTCGAAGGGCTGTGGCTTCTATAAGCGCCATCTGCCGTGACGGCATCCGCAACAGATCCATGGGATTGCGATGAGGGATCTTTCCGCTGAAACGGACCCATTATAGTGCCGCCAGGCCCCACAACAGCTCCTTTCACAAAGGGCATACTCGCCATTTCTAGTTTTTCTTAATTTTAAATTGAGATCGAAATTAGTTTCAGATTTTTGTGAAATTTAATTTAGTTATTCTGACATTAGTCAATTTAAAATTAATTTCTACTTCACGTTACAATGGTAATGATTTCGCCAACTAGATTTTGAAAATTGCGTATGATTTACATGGACGACGAGAATGGGGTATGAAAGGAATATTCAGTCATGATTCTGTTTAATTTCAGAATTCAGAGCATCATGGCGCCATCTAGTTGTCACTAGTGAAACGAAAGTGTTTGCTATTGCAGTTACCCTCCGAAAGATTATAGCTATACACGCTAGACACATTGAGGCTACACATTATTTTTTTAATAATGCAGTAGTTGGCACCACCGTTGCCAGTGTAATTCAAAGGCAAATATATTCACATCAAGTTGGCGAATTTACTGCAGTCTTAAAAAAAGGGACATTAATCTCAATTTTTTTAAGAATGCAGAAATTTCGCCAAGTTGATTGAATTTTTGCATATGCCCATTCGAATTTGCCTAGTGTGGTGTGTTGAAAATCGCTGGATGCAAATAAAGCAGTGAATGGTCGGTTTCCGTGCTATGCGCTGTGTGGCTGTACAGTGAGCAGGAGAGCGCTCGAAATCAAAAGGTGTGCAACGTGAAGGTAGTTGAAAACATGGTCAGTTAACCTACCTGGTTGACTTCATTTTTGGGCGTTTTTTAATCTTGTATTATGCATATTTGCAATTCCAGCCTATTTAAATTACGTGACGGTAAGGTAAGATTGCTTTTGCGGTAATTACCAAGGTAATTTACGGTAATTTATAATATGTTACGTTACCATCCACATCACTACTGAATTTTACATTAATTTATTTTTATAAAAACCTAAATTTAATAAAACCGCGTGACGTCACAAGTATGACGATGCAATAAACAAAATTTCTCCAAAATTAAACCAAACCGACGCGAGATTATCTCATGTGAGAATTTGTTTCTCCAGTCATTTCGAACGGACTTGAGTGCTATTTGGCTGACTTTTTATACATTCCTCTCCGATTTCGAACGCGCTCCAGTGCCTCGTCCGCACTACCGCACTCCGCCGGTCCGCGTAACTTTATCTGAACGGAAATCTCGCCAAGTCGAGAATCCAATTTGGCGTTCTCGCCTTGTCGCGTTCAGGTTCACGTTCGTGCACCATTTTGCAGATTGGTGCTGTACGCACGCCCACGCGAGTTCGCGTTGTGCAGATTTGGAATTGGTTTTGCGCTCCTCGAATTCTAAATGGAACAAAGCGAGTCTCGGCCCGAATAATGCCCTTCAAATCACGTTTCGGTGTAAGTGTACAGCTTGCCTTCCGCACCTTAACCAATATTAACGAATGAACATTCGTACTTTTAGGAATGCTCATGCCTTTTCGCTTCTACTAATTAAATAACTGCATTTCATGATTGCCTTAATATCATCAAATCACCTAACCTACAAACTTCCATTGACTTGATTGACACTCTGAACTGAACGACTGATGAGACAAGAAGGGATCCTTTCGCAACTGCAACCTCATTTGCAGCAGGTAACATTCAATTTGTTTGCATTGTTTTATTGGCAACGTTGTAACTTTGTTTGTTTATTTAATATTATAATGTCAATTTTAAGAATACATTTTCAACTATAAATAATTCAAGGTCATGCATGGTAATTTCAATAATAAAATACAAACTTTCCTTGACACTTGACAAAACTGAGAAAAACTTTTAAAAAACGCATCAATGATTTGTTTCGTTTTGTTTTTAGTTCTTTTTTTTCAGTTGTGATTTTGACAATAACAATGTGTGTTGCCTATATTATTCTTCTATGTGAGTATTTCTTGCTTTACCTTTCTTTTCTTTCGCCATTTTATTGTTTCGTTTATTAAGTGAATTTGGATCATATGATGTTTGTTATGACTTTCCTTGTGATTTTGTTTATGATTAATTTATCGATATCGTAATGATTTTATCATATGAAATTTACGAATTAATCATAAACAAAGTCATGAAGAAAATCAGAAGGAAAGTCATATGATGTGAAGTGTCCTCTAGAGTGTATATGATCGCGTCCCACACGCGAATACAGAAGTTTCTAGAACTAGGTAGTTGAATATAGGAAACGATAAAGTTTCATTACGCTTCGATTTTGTTTTATTTGTTACGTTTGGCGTTATTGGTTATTGGCCGATGCTCTGATGGTGGAGGAAACGACTTGCGATCTTGCGAAATGTCCTTCACTCGTTTTCGAAGTTGCCTTATTTGGCGATGGCATTGAACACAATTCGTAACAACAAAATTATGTGATGAACGAACAACTTCAATTGTTTGTTGACTTGAGGTGCGTTCACAGTGAGCAAGGCACAGAGTGCATAGTTTGCACAGTAAGCGCCTTTTGTCCGCTATTTTCATATGTACTCTGTGCAATATTACCGAACGCGCCTTTGGTGTGTTGCGCGCGCAGCCATATTGGAAAATTCGCGAAGGCTTTAAAAGTTGGGAATCTTCCAGAATGTTCTCGAAACGAGTGCGCCGTGTGCGTTTCACTTCGTTTCAAAATCCTAATGCGAATTTTATGTCGGCGATTCTTGAAATTCGCTGCTCCCACCTGTTTTCATTCTGATTCTCATTCCGAACCTCTGTGTTTATATAAAGCGTTTACGCGACTCTCATTAGTCATCAGTTCGTTTTGTGCGTTTGTCGCCCCTTATCGTACACTTTAATCAGCGAACATAATAAAACCTATTGCATTTTTTAAGTGCTTGAGCATTTATTGGAAGTGAATTAAAATTTAATTGCTAAAGTTTTCATAATTGTTTTTGTTACTGAGATTTCGAACGCATTTTCTACGACAACGCGATGACTACTGTTCATGACAATCTGAGTAGTAGTAGTGTTTTACCAGATTTTTCCGCTGAAATTCACAATGTAAGTTTTTAAATTCAACAACTGTTGGTCCTTCTGTGACTAATTATTGAATGTTAATCTTTATCGATAACATACTGAATTGTAAAAGTTGATTGGAAGCAACATAGGTACATTTGTTATTACATAGTTATTGCTTAAATCGTTTCCCATTATTTTGTGTTTTTTACAAAATCAACGCCGGAATTCGTCTGTAATGAAGCCTTAACGTGCATTAACTTATAAAGGGTGTATCTTTAGTCACGCATTGCATCTCGTAGGGTTGTTGGGGGCCATTAGTGAGTATCAGTAAAATATTTCAAAAATCAATGGAAAGCCAACACGGTACTCTGGTAACATACTTTACAAGTGTTAACGGCAATTTGTTTTTAGCTTGAATTGCAATCTATGCAATTGGAAGTATAGAATAGTATTGAACTTGTTTTACAAGACATGTAAACAGTACAAATTAATTTGTTTGCATTGTATTCAAATCGATTTGAATCATACATGTACCTGTAGTAAATGTAAGAGTTAAATTTAAATTAAATTTTGTTTAAAAGCGAGATTTCACTCTCGTGTGCGACGTGCACTTTGTGTGACTAGGGAGTAAACAATAATATTTTCCAAAATGTTGAAGGGAACTTTGGTAAAAAAATAGTTTTTTTTGTAAGAATTCGTTTTTTTTTGTTATAGAGTGGTTTCCCCTTTGACGATTCGGAAGATCGTGGCCTGCGTTCGCGCCTCGACGACATCGCACAGCGTCATCCAGAATTCGCCGACCATCTGAACCCAGAAGCTTGGGGCCGCCGCCGCACGAACTCGGGCCAATCTGGCTCCGCTGCACCCAGCGAGGATCCTTTCGCGTGTTTCCGCACGCGTTCCCGTTTTCAAAACTTGGGCTTTCCCTTCGACGACGAATTTGAGAATCCCGAATATTTCTACCCTCAACAAGAGCAATCTCAACCACCGGTGCAACCTCTACCTCATCCGCATCCTCGAAAAGAAGAAGAACAATCTCAGCACGATCCAGAAGCTGCGCCGTCCGAGAAAGTGGTCGCCAAGCCGCCATCTAGCGGCGCGCACATACAACAGAGCAACACTGTTGACCTCGGCCAGCCGCGGGTGCCGCTAGTGGACGAGAGGTGCCGCAGCCAGCGCTCGATGTCTGCACCGCCCGACCATCGCAAGCGGTACGTCTCCAGCATCAATATACCGAACGTGAATGCGGACATGGGCGGCAGTATGTCGCAGCAACCCACCGAGCATGCGCAAAGCACGCCGCCGAGCGCGAATCCCAAGGAGCGCATTATTCCGATACACATTGAAGGACGCGATGAGCCGGTGGTGCCGAAGAGCGCGCCAACGCCATCTGGCGTCAAGTCGGAGCGGCTCTTCGGGCAGCGGCCGGGCATCTTCACTCAGTATGTCCCCCAACGACAACCAGAAGCGCAGGATGACCTCAAACAACAGGAAGAATTGCAGAGACAACAACAGCAACAAAAGTATCAACAACAACAACAGCAGCAAAAACAGCAACAACAGCAACATCAACAACAACAACAGGAAACCCCAAACATTAAACCCACCTCGTTGGATCTCATCCAAAACATTCAGAAAGATGTCTCCACGCTGATGACTCAGGTGGAGCGCTTCAAGGGCAAGTCGCGCGACAAACAGTACCTATACCTGGACGAGATGCTGACGCGCAAGATGCTCCTCCTGGACGACATCGAGACGGGCGGGCAGGACGCCATTCGCAAAGCGCGCAAGGAGGCGATCAAATGCATACAGGATACGATCAAAATGCTGGAGAACATCGCAGCGGCCAATGTCGCCGAGCTGGAAAAGCCGGCACCGGCGGCGATGGAGGTGGACTTACCGGAAAAGGGCGGGCAGGAAGCCGAAGGCACGCCCGAAACCAGTGACACGGCGGAGCAACCTCCGAGTCAGTGCGAGAGCGTCACCGACGCGCCGCAAGAGGACGCCGCCACCAGCACGATGGAGGCGCCGGCCGAGCCAGGCCTGCCGCTAGAGGGCGTCACTAGTCCGGATGGCATGGGCGCGACCAAGGCGGAAGCCGTGCACGAGACGAAGAAGGTGAAAAGGAAGGCGGAGAAGTAACAGCGGGTGAAACGCTGGTGGTGCTGTTAGCTGCCATCTATCATTCTTAGTCCAATTTAAATGCAACGTGTTTAACCAAAAGCTGAATAGCCTCCAATCAAACGCATTGAGGCAAATCAAGTATTTTATACAAATTTAAACATTAATCGAAAAAAACGTATGCACCACAAGTTAACTACAGAAACGATCGACAAACAACTAAAATTAGTTGAACAAAAACCTCACTGGTGGCGCTTATTTTTTCTAGCTTTCTATCTATTCTATGTATAAAACGAAAACGGCTTGAAATGAAATACTCTACGTATTTATTACAAATTACAATAATAATTATTAGATTAAATTAACATTATAAATATACATATTGTATTCCTTGATTACTAGGTAATTGATCCAGCATACATGACTTTTGGGGATCAGTAAATAGTACTACTAGGCCCAGCTAAACATCAGATATGCTTGATCCACTGGAGTCTATTTCAGAACTAAAGAGACCACTAGATTCGGGCAAGTTTACACGATCAAAAGTTGTGTCAGGTTGGCAGTAAATAGTACAGTGTAAATTGCCCGTGAAAATTCAAATCCCAGGATCGGGAAGGCAGTTCTGAAATAAACTATAGTATACGTTGATCAAGGATTGTTTTATACATATGTACTAAACGGTTGTAAAGGGCGTTTATAAATGATAGGCATCATGGGTGGCTGTGACCACAAGCTTAATGTGAAAAAGGGATACTTCAATGACGTTTGAAATCAAGTCCCTATCCGACATTACAATCAAATTAATATATTCATTCTTCACATTAAGGATATGGTCACTGCCACCCAGGATGCTTAACATTTATAGAAACGCGTTATAATTGTATCTATTTTGTAGCATGAGAGCCAATGCTATTTCACTATGATTGAAAACGAGTTCATTGCAAGAATTACAGAAAATTAATTGTTGAATCTGTTCTTATTAATATTATGATTGTTTGATTTTATTAGTTTGTTGTTATTACGTGAATAAATATCGAAATTGAATGTTTTCATCTTAATTCTTCATTCTTTCATTAAAAATCCCATATAATCCCATAATTTGGTTCAACAATCGACTTTCTATTCGAATGTCGCGTGTTGACAAATAACACAAGACAATGACAATAAATTTATTTTACATAAATAATATACAATCGAGTGACCTTGGGATACAACATCGGTTTTTTATAGCTTTATTTAACACCTGTTTAATGGTGTTTAATTGATTTTCCTTTCGCAATCTTTTTCGTAGTTTTAAGTTACTTGGAATTTCGTCCTGATAGGTGAAATCTATTCCATTATCATCTATTTAAAGAAGACTATATCCATATGTTCTTGCATTGAATACAACATCAAGTACAAAAATTACAATTCCAGCCACAATTGATTGGATAATTAACTTCATGAGTTTCACGTATCCATTACTTTCGACAGGATTTTCAGATTTCTCGGTGTGATTGGGTGCTTTGTCCTTGTTTCTCGGCACAATGACATTTTTCACTGCAATCGGCAAATGGATGTCGGAATATCGCCGTTGCCTATTGAAGCTGGCAGCTTGAGTCACTTTATGAGCGCACGTTTCAGTTTCAAACAATGCGTGCAAGCTCTGTGCATTGCTTCTTTTTTGCGTTGGTGGCGTTTCACTGGCACTAGTGGCAGTGGCACTGCTGCTCGCCGTATGTGCGGCATCGAAATCGCTTGCGCGTATCCAATCAAGAACACCTTCGCCATCATACCTTGCCCTTGCATCTAACGCATCTTTAGTTTGCTGGGATTTCGAATGCGGCATAACTAGTAGCTACCGAAACAATTGTTCACCGTTTGTTGTAGGCACACTTAAAAAAACATCTAAATTGTTTTCTGTAAAAAAATTGGGCAATCCAAAAGTGTCGACTGTTGACGTATGCCAAACAAGCCAAACAACGGCTGCCTATAAAAAAAAAAGTTCATTTCATCACTAGAGACCACTAGATTCGGGCAAGTTTACACGATCGAAAAATGTGTCAGGTTGGCAGTACTGTAAATTGTACGCGAAAATTCAAATTCAATGCTAAAATCAAGGTCAAGCAATAGTCATGTCATACAATTCATACGTCAAGCATACATCATACGACTTTAAAATTATGTGTCGTGTAGAATTGCTTTAAAATCGACCAATCAGAGGCCTTGAAAATGCCCAAGCAACTTCGGGCCAGTCTCTGTAGTTGTGAAATAAACATGCATTTATATAATACAACTGGATTGATAACATGCTTTATGAGCGCCTGACATTAGATGAAGCGACATTTGTAGATTTCTTTCGCTCAGCGGGGATTTCCTGGCGGGTCCGACTAAGGCACACTGCGATTAATTTTGATAACGCGATTACAGACGCGATTATCACAGAGCTGAGAAATCGAAAACTGCAAA
>JARJDT010023593.1:0-21750 GCA_030264655.1 Leptusa sp. GC000079 | reverse complement strand
CTTCAGCGTATTCTCATTCGATTAATTAAATAACTAGTAATTCAAATATCTTAAGATTCAACCACTTTGTACTTTTATTCTTCAAATAAAACTAATTATCCTAAATCGGATTTATAATTCGCTTGCTGTGTAACCCAAATATTTATAATTTTATACCTTCAGCTTCAATTTGTTTTTATAGTTAAAAAATACGCTTTTGGATTTATGCATTGTTTGTTTACTTTGCGTTAAGTATTCATTTCATTTCAGATAAGATATTTAAGTTTTATTTATTTTGCAATTAGTCAAGCAATTGGAAATTAACTACATCTCCAAAGGTGTTTCTATATTGACATTAGTGTGGTATTAATGGCATTAATATTGAATTATTAACTTATGATTGTGCACCTGTATGAAAGCTATCATACCAAGATACATAGAATGTCCGCAATATAAACTCACACCCACACCAGCCACAACTATGTCAGCAAACGTTGTTACAAACCGAATGTTAATCAAGGCAACGTACAAGGGTTTGTAATTTAGCTTTATACACATACACAATGATTGCTCTCCACGTAATCTATTGCTGAATTCAAACACTTTCAGAAAATTGATTCAGTTTCATGCAGCTCCACCTATCCACGTGTATTGTACTGCATTTCATTCATTTGATTCACATATTCAAGATACTGCATTAGTGGCTATTTATGGGTTGAAATGCTGACACATTTTTGTTTATGGAAATAAATTACACAAACAAACATTGTGATTGATTTAATTTAATCAGTTGAAACCGTAATTGAACATTACAATGAAACAATTCGAATGAAATCCACAATTACGTAATTTTATACTCTATGTAGAGGATAAAAAAACATGTTCAATTCAATATACAGTGACATCAGTAATTCGAGAAGGCAAGGTCGCCTGGGAGTGTGCATTTCCTGCCACAATTTCGACTGATTGGCCACACTGCATAATGATTGTCATGTAGCGTACTCCTTTTCAATTCAATTCTTTTATTTTTTTCTGTTTTGGTCTTTGGAATGAATGGACTGCAGTCAGTCACTCTGTAATACTCCTAAAGAAATATATCATTTATTCAATTATTTAGTTTATAGCGAATAGTGTTGGTTTTTCAAATTATAGTACTAACTTTCCTGACCAAACAATCGAGTTTGATTTGCTCTGGGTTGCATTTGCTCTGCATTTTGTTTGATGTTTTCTGTTTTTCATAATGTGCTTGTTGTGGTTTTTGTAAACGTTTTTGCTGTAGTAGGATGTGCAGTTCCACTTCAAAATTAAAATACCCAAGCATTAAATCAGATTAATGCGAAACACAAAACAAATTAATTATAACTGCGCGGTTTTAACAAAAAGAATTAATTTTATAACTTTTATTTGAATTTAAAACGAACAACTATTGATGTTTAGTTTGTGGTTTGTAGAATGACCTATTGCAATTCATGTTAGTTCTCGTTTAATTTCGTACATTTGCTTATTTTTAGCCAACTTGGCTGGCTTGGCGTGATGCTTTTAAATTTATCAAGGCCTTTAAATTGCAGTAATGTTTCAATCAATACAATCATTGAATAATTCGTGTTTGTATAATAAGACCGTAAGATGCGATTGATGCAAATTGAACAATAAAATTTGCTTTGATTTGCAATGAATTCCTAATAACTTAAAAGCTTATAACGTTATTTAACTTTTAGTATGTTCGGTAAATTGGGCTATTATTTATGACGTTTATATCATAAATTATAAAAAAATATTTAAATATTGATTTACCTTCTTTATAAAATCCATTAAATTTAAAGAAATGCTTTTAAAATGTTAATTTGTTCGATTTGTTCAACGAGTCCAATAATAAGCTAAATGATTTATTGCCACTGTAGTAGGCAACTAAATTTACATGACATATTAAAAGGACTTTTAATTTATTTAAATAGTCTTGATTTGTAGGACTAAACTTTTAGTAATACATATTTTTATGATTCTTTGTCAATGTGCTTTGTTGTTCCTACATGACTTTTCACATTAATACAAATATGTATGTTGGTTTTGTGATATTACTTCAACTTTGCTTTCTTACCATTATCCTAGACGCTTTTCCTGTTTTTCCCGTTTCCCTAAATATTGCATGCATGCAATGTAGTATAATAAAAAGGCGTATATACATATATAATAAAAAAAACAACAACAACAACAACGTGAAAGGGAAAGAAAAGTCGTAATAGTTTTAACTAAACAACAAACAACTATGCTATGAGATTGTTTCGCTATACAGAGGAAAACCACTACACAACTTTCTGTTGTACAACGGCCTGGTACATAAACAGTTTTCCTGAATATTTAAACTTGTAACTTGAATTATCATAAATGTATATACATATGCAATATGCATTTATTCTATATTCAAATATACTCTGTGCACGTATTTTGTGTGAGGAATGGAAAAGGCACCGAAAAAACATGGCATAATGGATATGTTGCATACGTATTGTATGCATAATGAATGCATATTTTTAATAGTGCCGTATTAAATCTACTCTAGAAGCGCATTAAATTTAAATTCTCAAATTTGGACGTTGACATAATTGGCGAGTAATTAAATTGCAATCACCATAATATTGTATAATGTTCTAGATGAAATAAATGGTGAAAACGGTTTATTTTTGCATTGAATGAAGCATAAACAGTTAATGAATTAGCTCAACTGCTATGTGCTTTACATATTGTTCTCCTGTAAGTAGGTGTCGGCTGTTGCGATCGCACTTATTGTGCCGGACCTACTCCTTCATCCAGACGGTTAAGTGACGGTAATACAATGAAAGTAATAGACGCCATTCATAGATTCCTGAATGCGTCCATTGTTATATCGTCGAATTTCTTACGGGTTATTTCAACTGCATCGCATAATGCATTTTACGTTGCTTCAAGATTGCAGTAAACGCCGACCAAGTTGCAAAATAACAGCAAATAATTTAGACTCGAATAAACCGAGTGTTGCGTGTAGTCAGTTTTCAAGAACAACAAAATGACTTGAGTTATCCTTAAAACCATTTATTAATTATCCTTTAGAAAATATATGGGAAATAGATTTAGTTTTAGTAAAGTAGTTAATATGTGATTTGTTTAATTATTGGTGCGTGGTGGATTTCTATTCAGCCAGTATTCGGAGAAATGAAGAAAATATAAGAGCGAAACTAGTAACGTAACATTACGAGTGCGAGTGCACACTGAAATCCGGCATGTTGATGAATTGTAGGCATGCACCTGCTTCTTAGGATTAAAGTAATCTAGCTAATGTACTGAAATATTCTTCACTCGAGTTGTTCTTATTCTTGCATATGAGCGAGCGCGCGCTTTCGTTTTCGCTTTTCTTCTAGCTCAGATACAACTTGCTCACAACTACTGCAATTCACTTGTTTACGGCTAGTCAGTTTGTTTCATTTATGCTTGTGTTTGTGTACATTTTTATGCCAATTGCAGTTCATAGTTTTAAATGTGTACCTAACTTAGTTCTGCTACATGAAGATAGAAGACAGGTAGTTTTGTCCTTGTAAAGTCAAGAATTAAATTTACTGCCAGCCAGTCAAGCTTTTCTATGTTTTAGCATATCACATTTTCCGCGAGTTACATGTGACTATCAGTGTGAATGGCGACAACTAAAAATAATTTCGTATTCTTCAACTATTAATCTTTACTTCTGCTACGACTTCACAACCCACGTTAGGTTGTAGGTTCGCAAACAATTTTTTGCGTGTTCCTTGCTCCTTCGAAGTTCGATGTATATTTCAGTATGTACCGAATTCCCTGCTTTATCCATCCTTTTCTCTGGCGCAATTTATGTTTTCATTTCTTGGTTTCTTCATCTATATTTATCCATTACGTGCTTTTTGCAGTCTTTTTTTCATTTTACTTTCGTTTGCTTCGGTATCGGCTTTTTTCCTTCTCGGTTCTTCCCCTTTTAGCCTGTAGTCATATCTGCAAGTTCTCTTAATGTGATGTTTTCATTATTTTAAGACAAATTGATTTCTCTTGCCTTTATTAATATTAAGTTCGCCGGCAACTCAGGCGGGTAACGTTTTTAACCGCGCATATATCATACGGATTTTCCAATTATGGAAATTCATTTTCCTTTTTACTTATTGCTGACTTCATGCATACGCAATCAACTGGTCGTCGGTAGTCAGTGCTGGCAAAGTAAAGTATTTTTACATTTTCGGGCTATTGTTAATTCACAATGTTTAAAAGCATTAAAAATTCGCCACTAGTTTACTGTAGTCATTTAAAATGTCCCACAGTTAATTTATGTAGATGAGGTTTTTGATGTAATTTCTTGGACGTTGCTGACGTGTGTTTTTTGTTTTGCATTTTGCCGATTTATCATTTGTGGAATATGATGGTAACGCGAACCGTGAATGAAATCGCATACAAGAGAAACGAAAAAAATATGCTTGTAACGTTAACCCTAAGTAATGCGTATTGCGTTGCATTGCATTGTGGAAAATGCATTTTAATAACTTTCAAGTTGCAATAACTATGGCATGACGTACGAATATGCTGTTCATCCGTTTTTCGAGCAATACTTGCATTTGTAGTTGCACGAGGAAACGCGTATATCGGACTTTTTGCGTTTCGCATTATGTACGAGCTAAACTCGAGCAACTTGTGTTCATATGCATATCTGTATACGTATGAAACATGTATACAAGTACTTAACCAGGCCACCATGCCTTTTTCTCTCTATGTGTTGCATTTTCTAGTTTGCAGGATTTCGCTATTGTACGACTGCACATTTGCAATTTAAATTTTTCTCTTATTTGACTTTGAATGATATTGTATGTGATGTTAAAATTTTCATTGTGCCGTCCGGCATGCTTGATGCATGAGTATCAGCAGACAGTCGCGATGCCCATTAAGATATTTGATTGTGCCGAAGTGCAGAATTCAGTTGCATTAATTACCGGCCAAGCTATATACATGCACACGTATTCGAAACGTGTGCAGTACAAAAGTAAAACTCAGGTGTGGCAAAAAACAATGGGATTATAAAAAATAAGGAGAATTTTAAATTCTATTCAATTAAAATCCACTTATTGCTTTAGCACGTATCTTTAAACTCTTCAATTAATAACGCGAATTATTAAAAAGTGAGTCTTGTCTTGTCAGTCTTTTGCGTTTGGTGTCTCAGTTATCTTCCAGTTGGCTTGCTCGCTTATGCGTTAATCCAACGAAAAGCCATCGTCACTTACAGCATGGCGAAGAGGCTGCTGATGAACAAACGCATCACATCCCTAATGCTATAAGTAAGGCTAGCAAGGACGAACGTTTTCCATGTTTATGCACCTCTAGCATACCCACTAGACCGGTTTTATGTAATTAACTCCTAACCGACTTTTAATTAATTCGTTCGATAATTACACTTTGGAATAATTAATTGGAGTACTAATAAATCATCGTCATTTCAGATAGATCATGCAGTTGAAATGTTCGGAATTTTATCGTAAATGCATATACAACAGGTTAAAAGGAAAACGGACGAAACTGCATCATTTAATTTACCGGTATGTTGCATACATTTTATTATTGAGAATTTCCATGAGGAAATTGCCTCAAATGTAACGATATTTTTATTACCTGTACCTTAATTTAACGAGCGACTATGTCAATTAAAGGAAAATAATTTATAGTACAAACTGTTGGACTATGTAATAATTAAGAGGACGATTGAAGAGTTTAGGGAAATGCGGACACTTTGTATATCAAGTGTGTTCGCCTTTGACATGGTATACTCGTATAATGTAGGGGACGACACATTTTTCATACTCACCAACATAAAAATATTATAATATTTTATATGCGGCCATAAATTTTTGTAAATGTACCTAAGTTTCAGTAAAACGCTCTGAGTTTTTGATTTAATGTTTAGGAATTCTCCCGTTTTTTTTTGCTTTCGTGCGAGTGCTCTTAGTTCTTGCGTATAATGTCGGCGTGCACGTATTCTTCAGCTGCATGTGTTCGCAACAAAACGTGCAAAGTGTCTATTTGAATTTGTCTTCATGTTACGAAGGTTTTGTGTCCCCTGCCATGCTGCTTATGCAGTGAAAAAGTTTTTCATGTTTTTGCATTTAGTTGAGGAATCTTTCACATTAAAACAGTTTCATTGACATTCACTACAAGCTCTAGTTTATATTTATTCATCTTGCATAAAAGACAAATTAAATTTTAAATTCCGTGAAGAGCGCGCACAAAAAGTGGCCGAGTTTAGTCATCAAATAGGTTTTAAATAAACTTCTGTTTATAAAGTAAAGTTTAAACATATTCACGCAAAAATAATATTTATTCTTTTTTGATATTTTGCTGTATTAAGTTTATTCATTTTTTGTGAAGAAAGAGCGGACTTTTATTTTGTGCGTTTCTCTTTGGCATTTCTTTTTCTTGTACACTTTATTTGCACTTCTTTGGTGCCTAGCGTTCGTTCTCTCTCAAAAAATACAAACATTCCATCGCAGGCACGGCAAGGAGCTAAAGGATCCTAAGCTGAAAAGAAGATTAAAATAGGTTTCCGCAAAAGCAGCGGGCAAACGACAACGACAACGTTGAGATTAAATATTAAAAAACTTTTTTCTAAGCCGATCGTTGCGTTTACATGGCTTACTCCCTTCTCGCTCCATTCTTTCTGGAGCGCTTGTTATTTTTTACTTTCGTTTACAGTGGTGACCGCATTACGCATATATTTTAAGTTTAAGTAATTAAAACATGTTCATGATGATTATGCGCTTGGCTTCTTCGCCCACGAGTGATTTTTTCGGCGCGCGCATCCTGCCGTAACTAATTTGACATTTTGTCTGTTGCAGAGAGTCTCAGAGAATACTTTAGCAAATATGGAGAAATATCAGAGGTGATGGTGATGAAGGATCCTGCCACAAGGCGATCGAGGTGAGTACCATATTACACATAATTAAACAACTTGAAAAACAAAAAAACGACACAAACACACACTAAGAAAAAATGCTGCTTTTCAACTGTAAGGCAAAAAAAAGTCCAACAAAAAACTTCACTTACTACTTATTTGGCCATGCGTTTTGCTTCGAGCAATTCGGCTAGAAACTGAACCTGGAACTTCAATCAGCAACTTTTCCCCTATTTTTAGTCCTTTCTCATCGCAAACGTAGAAAATCGCATCTCTCGGAGACGAGTAGAAGATGAAGATGAATTAACTCGACTTCGGTTGTATATGTGTATGCTGGGGAAGAAGAAGTTTGAAGTGAATTCCGGTTTCTAGTCCGAGTTGCTTGGAAGCTTGATGCAATTTTCATTATTTTTTATTATTTCCAATTTACGCGAACGCGCGGCATCTCGTTTCTTCCCTTTTTTCTTTCGATTGAATAGAAAGAACCGACACAACATGTATGTAGTAGTTATAACTCAATTTGCCTAATAATACAAATTGTAATGATAGGAAAATGCATTAAGTAAGCACACTTAGAAGGTACATACACATTTATCTATTCGTGATTAGTCAAAATGAGCGACTTTTTCATGGTAAGTGAAAAGGTAGAATAATGTTATTGTAGAAAAGTATTCACATATTATATGCATAGAGTAATCTGTACTTTCTTATTCATTTAATCAAGTTGTTATACACGCATTTAAATCAGAAATAACGTAAATGCATTACGAAACGTAAGTACATTTTGTAGTTGAATGTGATATGAAGTAGATATAAATTCACACACATAGAAGTTAGCGTAATTCAGCAAACAAACAAGCGTGAAATAGATTTTAATCTGCGTGATGTGTTGAGAACGACGCATTTTGCAATTGAAATACTTATGCAACTGCCTTGCACACCGAGTGTTAACGGAATTTCAAAAATGAAGTTTACTGCAAGTGCGTAAGACTATTCTAAATGAACCATTCTTACCACACACTATTTCTTGTCACTATCGTTATTGCATTCAAGTCCTAATTTGCAATTCGAGGATATTTGCCGACGCAATTCGAAATTCTAACTTTGTACTTTGCATCTACCTACATTGGCTACTAGAACTCTTAGGAACAAAACAATCCCAATTGGAACACGGATAAGAGCTGGATGTTAGATTAGTGCATTGCGATTAGATTGAAAGAAACAAGCTCATTTATGCTAGCGACTACTGGAAAGATTAGAATTGATACGATAGAGTGAAATGCGTTTACTTACCGTTTGTAACAAAACGATGTAGGTCGGCTATTGCATGCATGCAAATCAAGCCCTTCGAGTGCAAGTTGCGTTCGTAATCAATTACCTAAACAATCTCATTAATTTCAAGAACGAAAAAATCTTATCACTGAGCATTTTATAAATTACTCTTGTTAAGGTTTAGAAAGCATTTAATTAATGAATTGTGAGCGCAAATTATTGGTCAGATTGCGGTCAGTCAGTAGCAAAATCTCCAACCACATAAATTACCATCCCTCATGTCAGATCCAAGAATGCAACTCCAACTGGTAACAAGTAACAATTCTGCGTTGCTACTGCACCAACGCCAGCCACAAACACCAACTCTCAGCCCCCGAATGTATACGCGAAAAGCCATGAATCCGATCCTCAGCAGATTTCATCCAAACATACCGACGACATTCTTCAGATATGTCTGGTTAATATACGACTCGGCAAACAATCCCTCCGTGCTATAACCGTCCTAGAAATGCAATGCTCAGCGTGTCCAATGCCCTCCTGTTATGTAGTCCACAATAGACAAAGTGAACAGAGTAGTTCGAGGTTCAAGCTAGCCCAACCAACAACAACAGCAACCACGCAGAATGAGAAATGTCGCGCATATCCATACTACAGAAGCGAATAACAATATCGAGGAACCTTTGGTGGTCACATTCAGAATATTGCGTGGTTTCACATTGGGACACAAGAAGGATGACGGAAATTATACGCACACATCGACGATCGTGCGCATCGTCATAGTTAGCTACAGAATGCCTGAAATTGATAATAATTTGAATTGTGATCTTCGTGGCTTCTGTTGTATTCGCTCCACGCTCCTATGTTGGTTTAAAGGAGAAGCCCCTTGTTTTGCTGGCCTCTGTTGGTGTGCATTAGTGATGCAAAGCTCTATATTATAACGGGAACATTGCTGGGCTGTGTTTACAACATTATGTATCGAATAAGTGGGGACGCTCGCTTTTGCCCGTCAGCTTCGCCCGCCCGCCCGTCCTAATCGTGCATAGTTGTTGTTTGTTGTTATTGGTTGTTGTGTTGCATGATCAATTGCTTCATTATCGCTTATTAGCTAGTCGTTACCGATTACCAGTAATTGATAAATTGTTTAATTGTACTGCGAGACTTGCCACTTTGCACAACAAAACTGCTAGGTAGCTGTAGTGTGAAGGCGCCGGGCTGCGCTCTCTTTAACGCTCAAATTCACTTGCCTGAAATGTTGTTGTGGAAAGGTACACCATATCAGTTCTATTTTCGACTATTTGTTTTCCGCCTTCTTCAGAAGTTTGGATGTTATTTTCCTTTTTAGCTTCATTGCTCGGGAAGACGTGCGCCACGATTCTCTAACATGTTTTGTAAATAAATAATGAAGCAACTCTTATGCTCTGCTACCTTCCAACTACTGACAAATTTCATATACATTCGAAACAGTTTATTTTCTTGTTTTGTTTCATATTATGGTGGTTATTTTATTTATTGTTCAAAATAGAAAATTTAAACTTGGGACGTTTGAAGTTTCAGTTTACGACTGCAGCAAGTTAATAATGTTTGTTGTTTTTGTCATGGTTTGTCTCATTTCGCAATTTGTCATTCGGTAATATCGTAACAATGGCCATCGTTGTGGTATAGATCAACGACTTGGGCCTTAATCGTCATCGTAATGATGGCGCACAAGTCCTTATCCGATTATGCTAATATTCCACGCTGCGAACTCCAGATATGCGCTTACTACAACAACTTGCGCCGCAATATAGAGCGACTCCTCGTTCCGTTTTCTCTGTATACATATATGATGGCACCATATACGCGACGCGTCGGTCGTTTTGGTTGTTGAGCGAACATCTCTTCCGTTTCTCGGCTCGGCTGGCTGGCGTTTTCTCTGTGTGTGCAAGGCGAGAGAGTTTGTTGTAGATTGGCTTTGGCTGCAGACTTTTGCTCTCGCTTTGCAACGACATGTGTATATGGTTTAGCATCGAATCGCAGCGACCTTAACCAGAGGGGATGCCCTGTACCCATTGTTTACTCCGAGCTTTGTTCTTCGCCGTGAATATACATGAGCGTTACATATGGAGGAGGCTGCTATTGCTGCGTCTTGTATCTTCTTAGCTTCGACTCCTTCGTTCGGTTCCTGCCTGCGTCTGCTTTGCTTCGCTGCGACGTTTTGAGATTCGAAATCAACCTCTCGAAGTCCAATATTGTTACAGTGTGCTTCCAAGCAGCTCATCTAATGCTGCACAGGAGAGGAGAGATACCTTTTGAGCAAATTTATGCCCGTATATCGGGTTAGATTTATATTCGTATTTTCGCATTTGACACGCTAGTTTAAATCGAGCATAATTGCAACTTTTAACAATCATATAAGATGTTGCTGATGTTGCAGCGTTAAGGATTTTTAAGTTAATTTGGCACCGATTCGAAAATGTGAAAATGTGTATATGTACAAAGCGATAAAACCAACCCATTAAGATTACGCAATGTAGGTGAGAACACATCCGAGTTTAAGTTTTATTTATATTCAGACAGTAATTTAATGTGGGATTAACATGTCCCAGCGAGCATCGCACAAGATGCAGGTGGATAATCGCGGTCTATTTTACCCGAACGTAAGCATTTTCTTTCAGTAAGTTGCGGCCAAAATTGCAACTCTCTTGTTAATAGGCACAATGCTCATGGGTTTCTCGATGATACTATGGTGTTAGGTGCGTATTGAGAGGCTCACACCGACTAGAAGCAGCCCATTAAAATTGGGTAGCGAATAACCGGAAAACTGGATGCACCAACGGCGCATAATTCATCAAGTGTGCAATCAATCAATGCCTCCTGACAGTGCAAATCCGATATTGCCTTGAATTACGATTCTCAAATGTGCCGAACGGTTAAAGTGAGAAGTGTACGGCTCTCTTCGATTGACCGTCTTTAACGCCGGGGGATGAACGTCTCCCGCTCAATAGACATCTTATTTACAAATCAAAAAAAGTCGTCTTCACTAAACGTATTTTATTTCTTTTTTTTTTCGAGTTTTTATTTCTTTTCTAATGGCGTGTTTTATTTTAACACGAATCAGGCCTGCATTAATGATTTCTGTGAATGCGCTCGGCGCGAAGTTTGCCATTAAGCCTGCCATGGAAGCATTAAGTTTAATATGGATATTACGAGTTAGAAAAAAATGATATAAATTAGAAGCAGTCAGCGCCGCATGTCGACCCCCACAAATATGTATATTATAAATTAACGAGATGGGGTTTTTATATTTTGCGGCTTTTGCTTTGCGATTATATTCGGGAGAATCGGGAGGGAAAATGTCGTAGCGCCAATTACGTTTTGCCTCGCTCTGGATCTGCACATGTTGCAACACATATTCATCAGAATTTCCCACATATATTTTAGATATATGAGTTAAATCTGTTTTATCTTGCTGTGTAATTAGTTCTTTTTAATGTTTCACTTCAAGGTAATTTCTGCTACTTAAAAAGTATTTTACTAAATGCGCAGAAAAAAATCTGATTGGCCATTTTACTCCGATATTTCTATTGGTTCTTAAAAAGAGTATGGAACATATAGTTTTCGCTTCAATTAGAAATGAAGCAAGGAACCGAAAACGAATCGGTTTTCTCCGACGGAAAAAGTTAAGCCGTTCCACACACGCCGTTTTCTCCCGGCACAACGTCGTAATGATGTGCTTGGATTCGATACCTTTTGTTCTTTTTCGAAATATAGATCTTTTGCGCTGTGTGTGCGCATGATGTGAGCGAGCGTTTGTACCGAGAAGACTCATTTATCATTTAGGGTCTTGGATTTGCTGTTATTGACGCCAGTTACAACGCCGAACGCGCTGGCGAACTAATTAAAAGAACCTTTGTGACTTCTCGCCACTTTAAGAGAATGCCATCGGCACCTCATACATATTTATCATTTGCAAACTTTTTCTTCTTCTTCAGCGAACACCGCCTTCCACGCCTCCACCCCCTGCAGCAAGATTGTGTCTTCTTTACTTTCGCTGGCTGGGAAAGTTGCGTCTTTCTTTTCTTCCGCGATTTTGTACTCCCAACCTTTTTAAACTCTCGTGCGTTGTTTGTACTCTTCGTATCTCGGCCCCATATTCATTCGTATTGCTTGTTTTTAACGAACGAAGCGAACACGCATCGCGTTTGGTTCTTTATTCCATTCGCAGTGCCAACTCATGCAGTCAGTCCATCTTCTTCTTCTCATTATCCCAGTGCTTTACGTCGTTGCGTTTGCGTTTGATTCCCTCTCTGATTCGGGCTTAACTTTATAAATACCCGAGTGAGAGTGAGTATATAATCGTAACGGTTTCATGTATATCATTATAATACCTAATGCCGCCTCTTCCCGACTTCCCGATTTAATACACACCATTTTACCTAGTTTACTCGCGCGGTCCTTACGTAATTCACTTTTAATCACAAAAGAATACATTAAAGTATCATTAGCCTCGAGTTTATGCAGTTAGAGCTGAGATTGAGAATGTGAGATAACTTTGGCAAAAAAGATTATTTTTCTACCGCTTTTCTCTCTTTCGGTTTTTAACTTTTGCGCATAATTTTTTGTTGTTTGCGCACACGCTTACGCACGGCCGGCATGGATGCTGAAATATGAAAAGGATTTGAAGATTTTATTAAGAATCTCTTAAAAAGCTTTTATTTGATGGTGATCGTGCGCATACTGGTGGCTAACGCGGATAGCCGCCCCCATTTTGCGGGGTTGTGAATGACGTGAAAAATGGTTTTGCATTTGTTATGCTTCGCGTAATTATTTCTCTTCTGCAGATACGAGTGGACGAGCGTAGACGTGCTGCTGCTAGTCGTTGAACATGTGTTTTTGTCGAAACGTCGGCGGAGGCGATCTTGCATGAATCCTGGGACTACTTCCGCACTGAATTATGCATCCTAGTGAACCGTAACACCGGATAGATTGTTGAACTTAACTACTACTTAGTTTTGTACTCTGTTTTGTACATTCTACATTTTCGCATTGCCATCACCATCAACGTGTTTGAATTATGTAACATTTACATACAAATAGAACTTGAAATATGCAGTTCACCGCAAACTTTTCGTGCTTTATTTTTAGACCTCAAAATGTAACATTGTAATTTTCTTAAATGTTAAAACTTATAAATGAAGGAAGACACCTTAAGAGATATTGATTTGGCTGTCTTGTCGTGATATTGAAAATATTTTTTTACATCTTCGCACATTTACTAAACATCGTCAAATTTTAAATTGCGTGCGTTTTTGTCAGAACAGCTACCTCGGAGCGGTGGTGCCGGATGGAATTATTTAGGATTGAATTTAATGATTGGTGACTGTGTACTTTGGAAGGATTTTAAAGGCCTCGTAGAAGCCACTTTTACGCCAGTCTTAAAGCACATCTCGGTCGCTTACTCGCTACTCAATGAGTGTCTACTCTTATTTAACGATTTCATCACTTCAAAATCAGAATGACGGAACAGACCCCAAGGAAATTTTGTTTGAAATAGTCCAAAAGCAAAAATTATATTTTAAAGTTGCATTAAAAGTACAGAATTCCATCAATATTGAAACGAGCAAAAAACAAGCACATATCTAAAAGTTCTTGGAAGTTTTCCATGGCATATCGAAACGAAATAAATAATAGCAACGGCACGCCGTGCAGTGGCAGCGGTATGAACGACGAGCAACGGCGGCGGCGGCGGCGGCGGCAATCTTTGCTAAATTAATAATGAAGTTTGAAATTGAACTCTCAAGGGCCGAGTTTTCTAGAAGCTGAGACATACAATACACACCGTGTGCCAACAAAAGAAGTTTTATGTACAATGAGGGGAAATGATGCTTATACCTCAATACCAGTGCAGTCGTGAAACTTGCTACTATTCTGGAAACGCAGGAAAAATAACACAATTAATTCGACCTTTATTCTTTAATGCGACCAACCGATTTCTCAATATGAGTTCATAAAGCATTCTGGAGTTTGAGTGCGCGCTTACTAAAAACAATACACTCGACTCGAAACAAAGCAAAATGTCGAAATGAGCAAACGACGAAATCCGAATCGAAACTTTGCCGCGTGCGCTTCAATTGATGTGATTGGATAATGAGTTGAAAAAGAATTGCCCTGATATATATTTGCGGAAAGTTTTACTCGAGTGCAGAGTTGATACAATTCGTTGTCGTGTCTTATGGCAATTGTATTATTATACATACAATAATAAAAATTCATTTCGGACCGATCCGACGCGAAAGAAAAGACGTTGCGAAAGATGTTTTTCTGTTTGTGCAGAATGCGTATATCTAGTTGCTGCCAAGTCAGCAACTTTCCGCAGCAATTTCAGCGCATGCATAGACTGGCGATGCGATTACTGTTCCGGAAATTCGCTGCCGCTTCCGCTGTTACCTTCCCCATTTCATTTCACGTGTCGTTCGCCAATTTTCGACACTTTTGTATGAGTAGCAAATAGCTAAGTTGCGAACAACTGAAAACTTCCCATCCAAATTTCCAAACTTAATTTAATAAATAATTAGTCATCAATTTTCTTTCAATTTAAGCATTCGCTAAATGTGTTTGGTTGGGATTTCACAATGTATGATTTGTGTCTTTAACATTATCGCCAAAGCATATTCGAAACGTAATTGTATAATAAACTAGCGCGCTTTATAGACGATAAAATCCTCAACTTCGTAAGCCATCACAGTTACTCCAGTTCGGACTACTCCAACTTTAAGCTGTATAGACTTTAGCTCGTAAGTTTCGCAGCCGGTTGTAATTAGAAAATGTTAAGTATGCAACGTCAGCAAATAAAAGTTGACGCGTGTTCAAATCGTCTGCCTGTCTTTCTTCGTTCGTTCTTAGCGCGGGTGGTGCGAAACTGTTCTTGTTTCAAGTCTTCCATAGTCATCGTCATCACAATTTCATAGTCTATACTAATGAAGCACAGAACAGAAGTGCTTCACTTCGAAACATAATGTCTTTTCATATTTATAATCACTTTGCTCATTAGATTGTAGTTTGCATTGCGTTAATTCGTCTCAAATTTAAGTCCGGCACTGATGGTGATAGAGAAATGCTGCGACTAATATTGACGCTGGATTTTAGCCGACTCGTCAATTCAGAGCAAAAGATGTTTAATGCGAATTTAATTCGCTAATGGGGATTTAACTTCTAGCTGGCACTCTGGCACCGGCCCGATCAGGCCTGTTATGCTATGTGGAGTGCGACGAGTCATACAGAAAGTGATGTGTATGCTTTATAAAAGCAAATATCTGTATCGACGAGGGCGAGGTGGAAACATATGAAGCAGATCATTTTAGGGGATGGTATGGGATAAAATGTAGGAAACGAGAGGAGCCTGAAACATAAAATAAACAAAATCGACCTTTGCCTTTTCACTATAGTATCCTATAGGCAGTTTGGCCGTTATTCGGATTTTGAGCTTTCATATTTGTTCAAGCTGCTTGCTATGTGTGAGAGAAAACAAGCATGCTTAACTGAATTTAGCTTAGTTTACAGATCGTTTAATTATATACACAAGACAATTATATTCACATTATATTTTAACGATGAGCATCAGGCCTGACGGTTTTGCCACGATTTTTCGTTTTTGTGACTTTATGTAACAAAAACGCGTTATGATCGATTATGCCACGTGCTTCTCACACGTTTTACGGCCCAGCACATAAAATCTAAATTTGAAATTGAAATTTACATTACAATAACGTATAAGTGCTACCGTCTTAACGTGCACTTCGATTTTTTCCTCCATTATCTACTTTGTGCATTTTTATGACATGTTTCTCGAGTTGATTTTATTTCTAGTTTCACTCTGTAGGAAAAGTAATATCGCGGCATTTTTTACTAGCCATGCCAACCAAGTTCCACCAATTCTTCAAGCTTTGCTTCACATCCTTTCGTACTTACAAGTATAGTGCATTCATCGTTGCCGACGTATCAAATAGCATCGAGTCGTGCAACGGAACATCAAATCCATCGGCTGATTGGTTCGGATCAAGCATAGGAGCGCCACATTAATATCTCTGATGTATTGATCAAGTTAATGTATATCTCCTAGACTCCATAGTCCGGGGAGCAACCACTAAATGGAGCGGGTTGCGGCTTTTTGGTTTGGCGCTAGCACTTTGTACTTGCGATTTTTGATATTACAATTTCAGCTGAATATGACTATAGTGAGAATGCCGCAGTTAGCAATAACAGACACGAACTGTCATTAACTAATATAGGCAGCTTTTTTGCCGAAAATTGACTACTAAGAAATTGACTTCACACGGTCAATATTTACGCGGGCATTTATGGTGTTCGACTTTTGTATTATTTTATTAGTCAAATTTTACATAATAGTCAGGAAGGGCAATAAAGAGGAAAGTTCAATATACAGCTGTATAGCCAGTGCGTGAGTTGGCATATCAAAAAACCGTAAAAAGCTTCGACCGACCGACCGCGAGTCGAAAAGTTTTTCGTGAATAACACAGAGACGCCGGCATTAATATTTAAAGAGCGCTTATTCGGCTGGAATTGTAAGCTCAAGGGAGACTTTAGCCAGTTCCGACTCATAATAAAATGTTTGTTTCTAAAGAAATTATTATGTACATCATGACTATGTGCTATGGTAGGGGGTCTTAGGGTGTGAGGGGTGCTTGCAACCAGCGGTGTCACAATGGTTTAATGTATTATCACAGCACATACGATGTGCGGGAATATGTGTGGCGGCATGTGCAGCGAGCATTAGACGACAGGTAAAAATGGTCGAATGAAAATACAATAAACGGGCGCTTTAAAACGGACATTTTCTATTAAAAATGTAAAATGTTGGTACTTTGGGAAATGCATACATAATGCTTTTCTGTTTTATATAACACCCAATGTTACATACTCGACTGGTAAGAAACAAAAGCAAACTGTTTCTTAGCTGCTTGTATTTTGCTCGAGACTGAAACTCCTTGGTGTTGGTTTAAGAATGTAGTGTTAACTCAACAAATATAAAACTTACACATGAAATAAATAAGTAGTTTTCTTATAGTAAAGATTCCCTGAAGTTTTACTTTATACATTTGCTGTATTTTGTTATTTGACCTAGAAATTTCATTAAATATAAAATTAGGTATTTAATTCTTGTAGAAAAGCAAAATTGAATTTTGCTGTATTGTAATAAGCCAAGCAAGTGAAACAATGCGGAATTTACCAATAGAAAAGGCGAATAATTTAAAATCATCGTACGTATTGGCATTCACCTTTTACCCAGCGCCCGGCGCCTTCACATTGTGCGGTTACCGGATTGCTCGAAGCAACATTTGGTAGTCATGGGTCGTAACATTGCGCCGAACCAGAAGTAGTACATACAACATTCGAGTTCACTTTACTGCTATGCTATTACGACGTTCGTTCGGTAGCGGAGGACTAAAGAGAGCAGCAACCAACACTAATGCGAGCAATTTATTCGCGTTGTGTTGTACCTAGTAGTACCCGAACTATGTATACTACGTACAAGTAATCTAATAGTATGTAAGTTCACATTTAATACGTTGCGAAAATTTCAGTCACGTCAGACATGGTGTTTAATATATTCGAATCAAGATGCCACTCATTAGTGTCATCTTGCTGTTCGGAATTTAGATATTTCGATCCTTCTTGTTTCCCAACGTGAATGTGCTCGCTAGCGAAATATTTGTATTAGGCGATGGATTCGCACTATAAGTATGCTACGGATATCAGTTGAATGCATTCATGAATTTCTGAGGGAATTTGCACGCGCGTGTGTGTCCTTCGTGCAATTCGTTCAAATTGCGCTTTCAAGCCACTAGTGAAATCGTAAAGCTTACCGAAAGGTTGTGTGCGTTCTATGTATAGTAAGGGAAATTACAGCTGACCATATAAATTTGCATACGAAGCCCTTTTAATATCACAATTTCCCGGTGGCACATGACTGATGGATACAAATTTTCCTTCCCGTTCCTATTACGTGCGTCCTATCGTATACTTTGCCTCCGGCTGCCAGCCCTGCATGCCTTCATTCGGCGTGCTTCAAGTCGTCTCTTCATTCCCCACCCATTCGTTTCCATCACATATTAAATGTAAAATGTAATAAATTTACCTAACATGCTCTAATTTCTATCTGGCTGCTAACTAATACCATTTGCCAGTGGCAACACTAGTGCAGCACTGATGTCGCACCAGTTTCTTTCCAAAACTGCACTGCAATGTTAATCAAATGCGAGATCATTGTCATTGGAAAAGAAAAAGTGCTCTAGTTCTGCTACTGAGAACCGGTATAAATCTACGATGAGTTAAAATTTTTCAAATATTTTTAGAGTTTAGCGCAATTCGGTTAATGCCATTCAATCCTGGCTGCAATTCACGCGATCAAATAAAACTTTACCTTTGCTGAGTGCGTCGTGAATATTCAATGAATTCTTTTTCATTGCATCTCATCAGCATGCGCTTTAGAGGATTGGAGGTTTTGCTTTCGAAAGAAAAAGGAGGGAAACGAAAAGAAAACGCACGTCACACTGTAACAGCTTTGGTGCATTGGTTTATGTAATAAATGACTTTGGGCACTCGTGAGGCTTATTACGTAATATAAGACGCCACTTAATCCTCATTTGTATATTGACCTAAAGCTGACTGAACTCGGCAGTTGCGGCTTACATGCGTCCGTCTGCAGTTATAGCAAGTACGGTGTGTGTATGTGTGCTCCAGTGTTATCCTTAAGGCGCTCGTAGAAAAACAACAAGATGCCTCTCGAGTGCATCCCTAGACGGTCGTTGGAAATAACGAATCCTCGACTCCTTACACAAGCGAGGCTTTCTCTCTCCCATCTCTCACTTCGCTTATACGAATCATTCGCGTCTTCCAGCGTATTTCCTGGATCATCCTGATGGCTGGCTGCGTTACTTGAGGCGTTTCTTCGTTTTCTCGTTCGTGATGCAAAAATACGTATGAAAAAGCATGTTTGCATGCGAACTGAGTCGAGAATATCGTCTGTAAACGGCGATTTTCTCGTTAACGTGAAATCAGCATCTGAAACGAGATGTCTTTGACCATTGGCGAGCGTTCATTTGTGCTGAGTATGATATGATGTGAGGTTTAAAATGTGCTAACGATTATCAGGTGAAATGATAAAATGAGTGCATATATAGGGTGCGAATGAAAATTGTTGGAAAGTGTACGCAATACTGTTTCAGTTCGATTTCCGTTTTAGTTATCGCTTAATTGAAGCACTCAAGCATTTAGAAAGCAATTACATTTAATTACCTGTCGTTTCACTCTTCTTGTGCCAACATCAATTCCTCGTTTCTTGCCGGGATGTTTTGTCACTGTTATTGGCATTGGTATTCAAAGTGGCCACTTTTAACACATTTTCGCCGAATGTTTGTTTGCAACTTTTAAAAGAAAATTTTGTTTCGATTTTTTTTATCTTTCAACCGCGATTTGCTCTTGTTTTCTTCTTGCTTCTTGTATGCTTTCATTCAACACAAAAGGCACGCGTGCCAACAAAGGCGATGAATATTACGCCACCAGAGACTGATAACTTTGCGTATAGATAAACATCCTTCATTTAAAACATTCACATACGTTCTTGTACTCAACTTAAGTTGCGGGTAAAACGCAAAAGTTGAAGCATCAACAAAGTTTAATATTTGGAAAAAATACAAAATTGTAAGAGAAGAATTATGTAACATTAAAAAAATATATGGAATATACTAGTCTTTTGGGGTTCATCGCGTCGTTTAACTTCAACCCTTCTGCAGTGATAGGGTTGAAGCGTTTAAGTGCAGAGGAATAAAATTGATTTTATTGCGGAAATTTCTATTTGTTAAGATAATACATCAATTTTACAATGCGTCGTGTCGTGCCGTAAGTAATAATAGCGGTTCGGCGTTCCAATAAATTCGGAATGGAAAGAAGCGCGTCGTTCTTTGCCGGCTAGCTATTTGTATGGGCAAAGCAAGAAGGAAAGAAAGCAGCGCCGGTACAGCGTTCATAACGAACACATAAAAGGATGCTTGCAGACGATATAAAGCGATAAGGAATTGCGGTTTTCAATATTCGAACTTTCAAATGCAGTGTTAAAACAGTAATTTCAAATTTCCGATTGAATGGCGGGTCGTTTGGCCGATGCCCAAATATACTCCGTCGATCGGTGCTGCGACTGCAACACAATCCGCACTCGTAAGTACATACATTTCAATATTGGCGCTTGTAAATGCCAAAAATGATCTTAAATTGGCCTTTCCATTGCTGCTGCTGCCAAACATATTTTATCATTTCCTCTATGGGCCCCCCAAATCAAGCTGGTCTCACTCCAGCGCTTTATTGCCAGCATGTGCATATTTTATATTGAATAAAAGGTGCTGAAAATACAATTTACATAATGAAAGTTTTCCTTTTTAATTGGATCGTGTGCTTTCATCACATGCATACTTAGTTTCCCCTCTTCCTTTTGCGCACACATCAACTATCGGTGCCGATCATCACGGCGCGATTATACATCACCTTTTTCTATTCTCTTCGTTATTTTTCCATTTTCATTCTACATGTTTCGTTAATTTGGAAACACGTCGTACGTTTAGTTGCCGGCATCGCTGACAAAGAACTCGCGGCACGCGAACATTTACCAGTACCGGAATAACTCCGGCAATCTGGGAGTTATCCATCTTAGACCCTTTTTCGGTTACTTAATTGAAAAGTAAAGAAAAAACAAAATTGGGAGAAAAGGAAGTTTTCCAGCAAAAAGTACGTCCCTGGAAAACTGTTTGCATTCAATGAAATGAACTGGTAAAACACGCTAAGTTGGTGAAAGCTAATTATACACACTTATGAAATAGTCAGTTTTGCGCTCAGGCCTTCATCATAGTATTTTAGATAGAGTTAATTTCATAAAACTCGTTTCAACTATACTATGCAATCAGGCATAAACCACAGTATCGCGCGCGCGAAATGTACAATTTTTGGATTTGTTTCGTCATGCGAAAATAGCGCTAAAATTAAAGTCGTGAATCGAAAAAACAATCGACAATGAGATCGCACAAGGCAAAAATATGAGAGTGCAGGAGCATTTTTTCGTTTTTTGTCTTCTCTATGCTGCTGACAGTGATAAACAAAAGCGATAATGATAGCGTGGAGGCGTCCGTGCTGGTGCATTATTGTTAACCTCATCTCTTCCGCTCCCCAGACGCCGTCGGCGACTTCCCCACGAGTTCGATAATTTAACGTTCGTATAGAAGATGAAAGCTTCATGCATAGAAGGAGAAGAAACAAGGAGAGGATGTCGAATATTTTTTGCGTCTTGTGGAAACGATTACGTTTATTTTGTGACTCGTCTGGTTGGAAATAAAAAATGTACTGCGAACAAAAAGAATTGAAAGAAAAGTAAACTCGTACAAAAGTTTTAAATAGTTTCGATGACGCTTCGAATTCGTCCGTATAGATGTGGAGTTGTTTTAGAATTTCGAATGCAGCCACTGATGTTGAATCCCTTCCTGTACAGTGAGTCTTTCCAATAGTTTGCTCACAATAGCGGCAATCCATCA
>JARJDT010023575.1:0-13990 GCA_030264655.1 Leptusa sp. GC000079 | reverse complement strand
TCCCCCTCAGAATATCGCCGCACTTTTTGTTGCTCATTACCAAACGCAAAATTAACATAAAATTTTAAAGCAAATAATTAGCAAAGTTTATTATATGTATTTTGAGTTTTTGTTAAAGTTAAGAATATGAAATACAACATGGAAGTTCGTTTATTCAGTTTATGCTTAGCTAATCTCAGTTAATTTAGAATTTTGGTCCCGAGGACCCACTCGTATTTTTTCTGTGAAAAAAAATAAAATATCAACCAAGATCGACACCAAATCAAAAATTGAGATCAGCTAAGCCAACTGAATAAACGAACGGCACTATTAATTCGTAATTGTGTTTTTTGAGAAGTCAACGTTGCTACGTCTAAATTTCCACAAAATCAAAGCTGTGACAAAATTCCACAAAAATTAAACAGCACGCACATGATTAGCATGTGCGGTTTGAAGTTGCAAGTTTCAAGAGTTTTCACTTGGTTTTCCACTAACGAAAAAAATAAGGGTCTCTTTGGTGTTTCGCATCCTTTCCGTTCCGTATCGTATGTGTATGAGTTAGGCAAACGAAATCGATACCTTCCCTAGTCTTGCACACTTTTAGTACTTTCACGGTTACGTTTACAATGTTGGCGTAGTAAGACCACGTTTCGTTCGTTGATGCTGACTGTGAGCGTTTTCTCCGAGGCTGAAATGAAAGAGAACGCTCAAACGGGGTGCAATAATAGGGGCTAGTCTGTACTCTACTCGGTAGTCCATAGACGTAGCCAGTAGGGTATTGTAGACGCGTTTTTCGAGGCGTTGTGCACAACGTGCGGCGATAATCTAAGCGAAAAAGTTCATTCATCTCGTCTAGGTTAGTTTGTGGGGCTAGCGAATAACTCGAATATGGCTAGTCATACTCTTGCCATTCTAACTTATTTCAATCTCACCGTGAGTCAAGCCTCAAGAAGTCCAACTAAATCTATTTGTTATAGGAACGCGCGCGATTTATTGATTCTTTCGTTTCAATTCAATTGATTAATTAACTTAATTGGAAATCGAGCGAGCGCAAAGCGCACGTGTTTTTGACTAACTCGTATTCATATGCAAATTCTTAATTATAATTTATCATCAATATCATTGCAATGCCACCATGATAAATCAATAGATTTTTGAGCTTTGTATTACTTCTATTTATAATACATAATCCATAAATTATTTTTTCTTATCGTTCATTTTGCATATTGCAGTACATTCCAAACTATATCATTTCTTCGCGCGTTTGTATATTTGTAGAACGGCTGTATAGCCTTTAGGAAATTCCACATAATACGATAATATATGGTAAATGGTTAATTAATGGCAATAAGTCATCGTAATCGGCGAGTTGCAACTCGTACTTAATTTAATACCACACACATGCTCAGAAAGCAAGTGCCCACTGCGAATGTACAATCAACGCTAAAAAATATATATTCTGCCATCTGCGAATGTTCTGTGTCAGGCGACAATTATAATATTATTGTTATCTCGATTCGGCGTATGTATTTATGATGTAATGGGTTTTAATAATGTGCGAAGTCTTCACAAATCACACGTTGTTTCGATGCCATAAACTGTGATAATTCTAATCAATGCTATAATTCATTACGAAAAAATAAGAATCAAGGCATGAAAATTCCTTTCACATACAGGGTGACCTGATTAAAACTATAAAAATTAAACGGAAATTGTAATCAGTTACATAACTATTAATCAAACTGATCACATCAAATCATTTAATTTATATAAGAATACATTGCATTGCAATGGAATGAACAGTAAGTAACAAAACCGTTTGTAATTTTCTCGTTCATGATGTGGATCGCTTTTCTTAATGTTTATTTTACGATCTGGTACCTATTTGATAATATCCCACAATAAATTTGATCTGCGAGCGCGTTCTCAGATGGAATCAAATAAAACGAGAGGAAATTGAAGAATGCTAGTAATTTCTAGAAAAGACGCTTTAAACTATGGCCAACTATAAAACTATATTTTATACTGATTGCAACTTTAACACTTGAACAGTAAAACCGATTCAGCACGTTTACACTGAATGCTTCTCAACACGTCGGATGAGTTTCCAGTTTTCGTTTTCAGAAATCCTGGATATTGCTAGATCCAAAAGCTTTTCACCTATATCCCGATAATACAAATCGAATTCGAACTTTTATTTTCCAAGTTACATTTTAAAAAGGCTACCTTACTATATTTATTTAATTCAAAAATTAAGATTATTTTATGTAATGCGTCTTGAAACCGTCAACGTCGATCGGTTTCCGACGTGTTTCTTGACAGTTGCCAATTATTTCTTTCTTGTAGTGGCGTTTCCTCAACGTTCAACGTGTTTTTATTCCAATTCCGAATGATTACTATTATAGTTGTTATGACATTTATGTAGGTTCATGTAAGCTATAAGCTGTATACATACAGCTCGTGAACACACATTAGATACATAAAGAATGAAGAAACCGCAAAATAAAAGCAAATAAAATATATAAATGTACCCTAGGTAAGTACAACAGGAAAATGGAACAAATGAGAAAAGAAAAAATAAACTTTGATACGAAACGGTAAACGATTGTGGTGGAAATATTTCTGTTTTATAAGAAATTTGTATATGATGAGGACAAAAAACTTGACCATAACTGAAGAAAAATTAGTTGTAGAAATTTCCCTTAAAAATGTGAAATGTCCAACCATTGAAATAAACATACAAAAGTCAGGACATAAATAGCCATTCAAGTAGTCCTTGTTATCCTTAAGGTATACGTGTACAAAATGATTTAATTAAAGCCCCCTCGTCCACGTCCACGCACTTTTGCATATTTCATTAATTGTGTCTGTGATTGTGATACCTTAATAACAACATTAAGTATATACAAAGTGTTTGGCTGTTCTTTTGCTTGTGAAATGAGTGTCCTGCAGGTCCTCACGTAACAAGTTTCTATAGCTTGCCGTACACTTTTATTAATTAATACAAATAGTACTACAAACCGCCGTGACTTATGCAAAACGTAGCAATCAGTAAACCCAACAAGCAGTAAGCAAAACACAGCCAACAGGAACAAAATGCGGCAAAACGCACCGAAACCGCATAAAACATGGAACGCGGTACAAACCAGGTTGAATTAGTCATAAATCCACAAACACACAATTGCCATACACCTGTTTATTAATTTCTTTCGTAATTTGCGTATTCATGTCGTAATTAAAGCCTCGTGCAACTCATTATTTCCGCAGCGTTTTCTAATTCCTTTTTTGCGATATTTATCTTAGCGTATTGCATCAGGCAACAGCCATCAACATCAAGAAGCAGCTTGGAAGTTCGTACTTTTCCTAATTTAATTCAGTTTTCAGTACTCTGCGCTGTGTACTTTAATTGAGTTTGATTTATGTACATTTCGTGCACGCATTTCAATGATTCGTCTCTCTTAACTCGTCACTTTTGTTGCTTGTGTTCCGTAACTCGTTTGTTGTTCTTCTGCCTGTATCTTATTTCTTGTGTACTGCGTTAATTCGAGTTAATTTAAGAGTTATTTGCGCTACAGTTGGAAAATGTCTATGTTTATTTCTTCATTGCTAAATTATGCAAATATTTAAATTGAATAAACAAGCGCGGATGCGGGTACAACATTCTAGTTTTCGAAGCAAGCGATGCCGAGGCGCACCTTTCGCAGACCAAGTGGGTGTGCAAGCAAAGTATAAAGAAATAAGAAATAGTAAGGGAAGTGATGAAGCGCTGGATGTCTCGGAGTGCTTGAAAAGCAGCATCAAAATTCAGAGCAAACTTTCATGTTAATGGGAAATTGCTACTTTGACGCTTTTATAATCTGTAACGTATACACACTCCGAAGGGCACCGGAAACTTTAACTTGCACTTTGTTGCCATAAGTACTTTTAGTTTATTTGTTAATTGCAAATTAAGTGAAAGTGAATTGAAGAGAGTTGCAAACTTTTAAGGAGCTGCGAAGATGAGATGGTTTATCTTCGATGATCAGCTTGTTGATACATCGTTGACTTACCAGAAACAAAAAAAATATTTAGTATTCAATCGTTGCGGCTTACCAAGTAATTGTGTTCAAATTTTTGTGCTTTCAATATAAATTCCTGAAAAGTTACTCGGCTCCTCCATCAACAAAAATTTGAATATAAATGCGACTGATGCATTTTTTCCCGCCGCTAGGTATGTAAAACCGTGTTTTGGAAACTTTCACCCGCAAACTTTTTGTGCAACTCAGCACTATGGAAACAGACGAGAGAGACTTTCGATACGTTTTGTAACTTTTGGTCGTCGACGGGTCGTCGTTTTGTGTCCATGTTCTCCCCGTGTAAACTAAACTCGTAAACCTTTTGTGCTCATTAAAAACATGTTTCCAATGTGGTTTTCATAAACTTTTACAAACTTTTTCTTCGACCTAAGCAGCAGCAACAATTTTCAGAATTTCCATGGAAATGTTCAAAATCATATACAAAGCGGGGATAGGGGATGGTCATATTGGTTGCAAGCCCCGTGGGACAGCACTTAACAACGCGCATTTTAATTTTATCAGTTAGATGATCTCGACAACGGTATACAAACGTTGATTTCCCCAAACTCGCCATCACCAAACGCAAAATTGCCACCAAGTTGGCCTAATTTAAATAAACGGCCGCGTACAAAACAGCCTCGTTACAGGTTAAACTTGTTAATATAGGTATTTATTCGTTCAGCTGAGGTCCCATTGGAACATCTGACTTTACATGTCGGATATATGTGTAATCATAGGATGAATAGGTTTGTCAGAAGTATTAGTAGCATTGCTGGTGCCGGCGGAATGAGAATGGAAGATAATCGAGTCCGAATCGTCACGTATCGGTTGTAAAAACCGCAATTTCCCCTCGAAGCCCATCGCAGTCATTATCAAAAACGATAAAGTCGTGCTTCCGCTGCGGCTCAGACCAATGTTACTTTAAAATTTAAACTCACTTTCCAGGTACCAAAGTGAGCTGAAGCTACTTGGCGTTTGTCTTTTGTTTCCTCTTTCACTTTTTTCGTGTTATTATTAGTTGGGATGTTCTCAATGCAACCTGTTAATCGCTATTTAAATAAACCGAGCGCCACATTTCTATTTTTACACTTTCAGTGTGCGGATTAATACAAAAACAACACTTTGTATGAAGACAGTTAATACTTGTTGGTTTATACTTTAAAGCTTTTATCTTGTTCACATAGCATTTTATGTTCTTGTGGTCTCGTGGTTAATGTTTGATGAGCGCACTGAAAACGCATATCTGATCTGAAAATCTTCCTTTTCGCGCATTTCTCTTGCTGTTTTAATATTCAATTTTTTTTTAATTATGACACGATCGTTAAGGCTCTAAAATCGAATAACTTGTATGAGTTTAACTAAAGTTTGCGAAATTAATTTATTCTTTCATCATTGGCTGCGTTGGTTTTAATGTTTAAACATGAAGATATGATTAAATTTAATAATAAATCTGCAAACTTCTAACTATGCTGGTGGTAAGCATTCTCTGTGTGCCCAAAGAAATGTCCAAAAGTTGAAAGATGATGCAAAGAAGATGCGCGAACAAGTTAAAACTTCAAAGTGCGCGCGAATACATAAAGCAAAGAAAACTTTAATAAAAGTCATAAACTTGAGGACCAAGTTGATAGACTTTCAGAAACTACAACAACTTAAAGCCATCTTATACCTTCTTATACCATCATCTACTCAGACTCTAACTAAAATTTTCCAGCTAGTTGTTTTTATTGGGGGAAATTTTTATGAAAATTGAACATTTAATAATTAATAAATTAATTATCCTTAAATTTACTCAGTATGCAAAGTGGATATTCAAATATTAAAAACAAAACAAATCAAATTTCAAACATTACCACGGTCCTAACAATGGAGAGGTACCAAAAAAGAGTGGAAACAAAAATGTTTTTGTATTTTCATCCAGTCATTCTTTCTTCATAAAGAAAGCTTCACCCACTTCTTGTCCGCTCTGACAACAAACCATTCCGTTGTCTTGTCTATCCACAAGTCATATATAAAGAAAGTTAAGTGGCTACTTGTATTCTTTCCTATTCATAAGTAACATTTTATTTTCCATTCTTTAAAGCGCCCATTGAACATTTTCCTAGCGAGTCTGAGTCATTCCCTTAAAATTTTATAATTTCTGTAAGTTTGTGCTTGTACCGTTCGTTATTAATGAGATTCCCTATTCATTTTGCTTGTTATCTGTTATCAAAGAAAAGAGTTAAATGCAATTTTCTAGAAAATATAGAACTCCTAGATAAATGGGCAGCTAAATCGGTGTAATTAATCAAAATATTAACCGTTTTTCGTTGCTCATTATGGACGTTTAGTTCTTCGAATATTTTCGCAGCTCAGTGTTATCGTCATGCTATCGTTTGTTAATGAATATGAGCATGAATGAAAAGCGCGAAGGAGCTCGCTCGTTTCTTCGCTCTATGGTTATTTTTCGTACACGGAGCGCTTGCTTTTCCTTTATCGTGTATTTAAGGTGTTTTGTTCAGGTTTTTAACCCAGAATAGATTAAAATGGGTTAGAAGGGAATAAACAATGTCGGAATAAACGTTAAGTTTCGTGAGCTAGACGTTAATTACTTCAATATATTTTCAAGTTGTTTCTTTACGAGAAATTTTTCGAAATTAAATGGAGCAAAGTAAGTTTTAATATGAAAAAAAATGCCATAAAAAATAATAATCGATAATTTTCATTATCTTAAAAATAAATAACAATTTTATGATTGACATCGTCATTTCATCATGCAATGTCTATAAAATAAACTAAGAGTAATTAAGACTTCGCAGTGGATGATGATTGATGTTAATTGGTTGATTGATTGATTCCTCATTGCTGTGCATCCGACAAACATCAATTTTAATTAGATATAATATTTGCAAGTTCAACCGTTCAGTTTAAGAAATTTATTTAAACGTAAACCTTAAATATCAATTAGATTGTGCATAATCATCGCTTATTACCAGGAAGTGCACCAATTCAACATAGATTGCATAAAATATGAGGTTAGCATACCAAGTGTTCAGCATAATCATCATTTATAACACATATTGCCGATGATTTGCTGGAAACAGTCCGTTGTTAAGTGCCCTGTAAAGGAGAGTGGAATGCACTTGATTAAATTTGTTTGTTTGCATTCGTTTACGTCAATAACGTCTTGTTGACTGTGTGAATAATATGCATGTAAATTCGAACACGGTCTCGGTTTACATTACATACACTATCCACCCACATAAATCAAGTTTGCTTAATTTGCGTTCATAAACTGCTTTGCTCTAAATTCAATCAAATGTAAGGCTGTGTGAAATTACAAGTTACGAATGTCACATGAGCAGTCTGGTCATTCATACGTATAAAATACAAGCAATGAAATAAAGATATGAACTTGACGAACTCACATGTGTATTCATGCTATAGACATTCTAACATAAAATTATGAAACTTTACTATACTTGTTACTATGTTACGCACGACGACTAGATGGTAATCAACTGAGTCAAATTATGAATGAAAGAAAAGTCTAGAATATGATAAAACTTATATCAAACAAGCGCAATATGAATGAAGTTATACAAGTTTAAAAAAATAAACTTTTATAAATGTTGTTTGTATAAAATTTGAAGAACAACAATAAATGTCCGATTGAATGTTTATAACCATTGCGGTTGCGGTCGAGACTCATCCTTCGCATAATATTCAAATTGGAAAGTTTGAGCGAGTCCAACATGCGTTCCAAGAATGTAGCCATGGACCTATCCCCAATCCCTTATTTATACCACAATATAAGAACAAATGCGTTGGGCCATCTGCTTTCGTATGCATTTTGTGTTTTATAAATGTACGCGGCAACAAAATGTATGTTACTATCACAATTTGTATGGAGAACGTTCCGTTCGTATTTTTATTGTGTTGTAACAATAACAATAATCATAAGAACTTTATGAGTTTCGATGTCCTTTTATATTCTCAAGCTGAACATACAAAATGTTACCATATAATCACGCCTATTGTCGATTCAATTTAAACAAGAATATTTAATATTGTGAACAGAATTTTCAATCAATTTGAAAATTGAACAATTTCGTTTTCTGAGAACTGTCATAAAATCATTTGTAATTGCTTCGGGCCGAGGTTTACTACTATGATATGTAGTTAGTACTTATTGCGCGCATCAGCCAGGTAAGAGAGAATTGTATAGGATTCTGTGGATGACGTGTGTCCGTTTTTAATGAGGATGCCCCAGCATCGCCATCGCCAACAACACGGTTTGCTGGTGACTGGCTCTCTTTGCTCGCCGTTCTTAGGCGAGTACGTGCATGACCTGGGTGGTCTTTTCTACACATCAGCACATATTTTCCACCACAATACACAATGCGCAATGTGCTAAGCCCCGTATCAGCCAGCATCTTTTAAATCTTGGAAAATTTCAAACTTTTTACGTTTTTGTTGGCCAACAAATTCACACATTGCTAAATTGGAAGCTACTGGTTTATGTGCAGAGGTATTGGTTAACAAGCACGCGTACACGTGCACGTAAGAAGAAAGGAGGCAGGTGTTCGTTATTAAACTTGGACGGGATAAGTTCGACGCGAGTTTTCCCAAGAAGCGACGCGCACGAGAACTTTGCCGAAACGAGCGAATTGGAGCGAATTGAGTAATCACCTGCTGCCTAACTCTGCGAACACATACTTCACTTCTTAAGTTCCTAGTGTTGCTGTATATTAGCAACAGCCCAACAGCAACACACAGGAGCGCAGCGAGTGCATTGTTCTTGCTCTTATTTCATTTCGGATATCACACCTTTTCCCTTTTCCGTTTCTTCACTTCCTCATCACTTCCCACATCCCGAGTGCGTGTGTTGCGTCAGTTTATTCACTTTTTTCAGTTCGCTGTTTAGGTTTTGGGTGCTTATGATTAATTAACAAAGTCTAAAAGATCATTTATTTTTTGTGTACTTTTTAGGCGAAGTTTCAAGCACATATTCGTTTTGTAGCAAAATGTTCTTTATTGTCCTCATTGTGATTAAGGCATTCTGCTGCTATCTAATAATAGCTGGTTTCGTGACAATGTGACAAAGCAGGACAAAGAAAGTGTACGATTTAGGACACTTTGTATTTGCGAGTAATGAGTATACGAAAAGAAAGCTTTTTGTCCGCAAAATTGTATAAAAAGCTCGGCTGATGCAGAGCGCACAGATGCAGTAAAACGAGACTTCCTCTCATCTCTTCTGAAAGCTCTCTTGCGGTTGATTTTGCGGTCGAGTTCGGATGTCGTGCCCCTGAGTCGTCGGTTCGGCTGTGATCTTTTGATAGTGTTCCCGTTCCACTCGATGGTCGCCGTGGCATAAGCGAAGCTTCACTATTCTTGGAGCGGGTTTTTCGTTTTTTGGCAGACGAATTCTTCACGCTCGAATTGATGCCTTCGCAATTATCGTCGGCCGCGCATTAAAATTATCAAGATTATGCGACAGATAATACGAGAATAATACGGTTACCAACTCGAAAATTACGTTCAAACGATTTGGTTCGTATGAAAATAAGAAGTGTCTGAAGTCTGACTGAAGGAATGCCGCAAATGAGAGAAAATTCACCATTAAAGCCTCGTCGACATTTCCAAAATTATTTTTGATGTTTTTATTATTCAGTTAATAACAAATGTATACGCTAAGAACCAACTCCAAGAGCACTTATCTTCCTTAATTTAATACTGACTTCATGCTGGAAATAAGTTGAACTAATGCTAATTTAAGATTTTTTTAGAATTAAAGAATGAAGCGCGGTACTTATGAAGTTAATTCACTTCGTTTTCAATGTCTCTTAATATAGGTAAGTACGAATAACGCGTACGCTACGCGCATTTCGCTTTAATAACTCCCGACTTTTATTACTTTTATTATTACGAGGCGATTCACAAAGGAAACATTAGTTCCACGATGGAGCGAAAGAACGCATACGCTTCTTATAAATACAACGATGCTAGGCGATCTTCAACACATCAACAAATCCAAAGCACTAAGCGCATAACATAAGTCCAACTACACTGAAACGAAACTAAAACTATACGTGCTCATAGGAAAAGAGAAAGGAAAAACGAAACACTAAAGAATCAACTTTATTCTTGAATAAACACCACACCACAAGTGCATCTACATCTTAAAGAATGCAAGGGATTGAACATAATAAAACGAATAATAAAAAATGAACAAGTGAAAAAACTTGAAGATAATGAATGAGAGCGTCGCAATTATAACGTCAAACATAACGATATAACAAAAAACACAGCGAGCAACTTGTTACTTGTTGTTTTCTGTTTTGACTTGTGTTGTCTTGTCTCTTATGTGAAATCTCAACTGTTTTGATTTTTTTACTTTTAAAATTTTCATTAGTATGGGGGAATTTCCTTTTGTTTTACTCAGTGTTGGAAAAGCAACACTTCTATGTATGCTTACGAGAGGAAATGGTCGCCTGATGCACATTGTCTAATCCAATTTGCTATTCGCAGCAAGCACGAGCCAAATCGCGTTGCTTGAACAGTTTCATCAAATTTGGAATGCGCCAACATCACCATGCCATCGTCAATTCAATATTCTATGCCAAAACGACGATTTGCATGTGTAAATATCACAATGTTGGCTCCGGTACACGCTACACGGCAAACTGATTCGACGTTAATTTGCCAATATTAAGTCAACGTAATTACATATGTATTTAGTGCGCTACCACTCATGCTCTGTTGGAGTTCTTCAGGTCTTAAGTCAAATTACACACTCGTTAAAAAGACAAGTAATTAACAATTAATTCCCACAATAAACAAAGCAGTTGGTTGTTTTCATTTGCGCTCAAAATAAAAAAAATATTAAAAAAATCACATTACTATTGTGTGCAGATAACAGTTGCTATGTAGTTTTGCAAATCTACTATTACTTTTGTGGCTTGATGTCTGTATAAAATTACAACGTCTGCACTCTTTCGGTGTATACTTAACGCAAGTATTTTATTAAATACACTCATCCCTAATGCAGCACTAACTAAAGAAATGGAAACAATGCATTATGCATTTTACATCGATCGTGTCGGGATGGAGGGACGATTTCGAAATTATAATAATTATAACAAAGGCGTTCATCATTCCGTTCCACTCGTTCACTCGTCATCATCCATGCAGACTTCATTCATATTTCATTATGGCAACTTGTAACTCTCTATTAAATACCACATTGTGTGTTGATTATAAAATAATACGTGCATGTAGGTATTGAAGATAAAAGATTCTCCGGTTACAATTTTCGTCACATCTCGCTGACTTTACTACATATAAAAATATTAAATATTCAAATATGAAGAAGTTATCTTTTCGTTTCATATTTCCATCGTCTTTCTTTTATTAATTATATGCGTTTATTTTGCCCCTTTGGGTTGAAGATTTGAAGAAAAATAAAAATATGTAAATATATTTAAACTACAAATAATTTATTCGTATTGTTCAGCAAAAAGCAAATTATTTAAGAGTAATGTATAATTTATTTAATAAAAAACAAATTTCAATTATCAATTGATTGCTTTCAAAATACATAATCGTATCAATTGTTAACTATTATGACGCATACCTATATGTATAAATGAAATAATTAGAATATAATGGATGGTATTCAATTTCGTTCAACATGGATACTTAGGTAGGTTTTAAATAACTCGTAAAAATCGTATTATTCATTGTTGATTTAGCGTAAGTATACTCATTGGAAGACAATACTTTTGGAACATGTCTATCATAATTTAAATAATGACAAACAAGTTTCAGTATTTCAATTTTCAATAATATTATGAATTATTGAATATTCAATAACTAAAAGTTGAGACACTCGTTTTATTACTCCATGCAGGCTTCATATGCACGCGAACATAATTCGTTATCAATTTTCATCAAAAGTACGTGAATACGAAATTCACAATATAATACAATTTGCATATAACCCTTCATTGTGCTTGATATTTAGGCACATGAACCATACCTATAATTATACAGCATTCTTCCATGCAAAGCAAACGCACAGAATTTGCATCGATTTTGAATTTATTACAGCTCAACTTAGTCAAAAATTATAGTTGCGCATTTATTAATAAGTTGTAAATAAGTTGAAAATTTAGTGCTCAAACAATGAAACTATCAAACCACCAACCAGCAATCAGCAACAACCATAGGGCATACGAGCCACGAGCACGAGAAATCAAGTAAGTTTATGGACGCATTAGGTGAGCGCAGAGGCAGAGCACAATCGTAAATTAATATTTCGCGTGTTATCGTAATTAATATTTGCGTAGACCGGTTGCAATTATGAATTGTGTGTATTATGTATGCGATGTAAATATTTGCACTTTTAGCTTTTGCACACAATCGCAACCGGCAACGCACTACGGAAAAGGGTCGCCAACCAGAAATGGGTTACGCTTTTAACACTTGCAGTCGAAACGAAATAAATTCACTCAATAACAATGACTGTATTATAAAGTTATCGAAAAATCGATCGTCATTTTGCGATTGCTATTGATGAATGCACATACACACCCTATATTTCTGGTTTAGTTTAGATGCGCACTATGTGAATTGAACATCTGCAGGCTCTAATATTGATAACACTAAGCCAACATTGGAATTGAATCATACCATTAATACACATAAGTAAACAAAAGATAAAGATAGCAATTAATAATTTTATGTTTGCGCTAATTTATTAATTTCGCGGGAAATTAATATTTGTCGTGAACTCTGGCTTTATTTTAAGTTACCTTTCGGTGGTCGCAACCCAATTTGCTTAACAATATTGAAACGAAATAAGTTGGGAAAATTTAAATGTACAAAAAAATATAATGAACTTGAGAACAACAAGGAAGCAGTAACATGACATGACATTCAAAGTAAAGTAAAGAAGCGCGCAGCAAGCAAAAGAATGAAGGTAAACGCAACTCTTGTCGAAGAACAAGCAGCAACGACAACGAGATCGTGAACAACATGCTTGGTGAACGTCTCCACGACCACGATGGAAAAAGAACGGTACCGAAATGCCTTCGGGTCGGCTTCGAATGAATGCACGAATGCCTTCCGATGATAGCGGAGCACAACACCGAGCAAGGCTTCTTGCGCTCCTATCTATCGAAGCTTCTTTGCGTCAATTTCAAATAGGCGTATTCGAATAGGAATAGCATGAAAGGTATGAAGAATTAGTAAATATACCCAGGAAGCGTGAGACCCAAAATATGAACGCAAAGCTGGATGATGCTGGAGCTCTGACAATATCCTAAGTGCGATTTTCCGTAGATTGCTGGCAATCGCCTATTGTGATGAGTGCAGTGTGACACTGCCTTGTATATTTAATTAATTTCTATCATTTTGCTGATTAAGCCCGTTGTAAATGTAAATTAGCGTCTTGTGTCTACATCCTGCGTTCGCCTGCTGCACAAACACATTACACCCGCGTGCCTGTCGCTGCCTGCACACACACACACGCACACACACAACACAATAATATTGTGCATGTTAAGCCAAGGCAGCAAGTCGACGTGAACATGCGAATTGTTGGCTGGCTGGTGGTTCGCACTTGGTATTCTCTTAGCGGTTTGCGTATTACACCCGGACGTTTGCTGCGAATAGTTTCGGATGTATAATATGCGCATATGTAAATGAACTTATGCAATGTTGATTGTGGCGCAACATCAACGAAAAATAACCAACGCACCCCAGGAATTCGTTTTTTGCCCACTGAACCTTCGCTTCCAGCTGCATCTGGTGGAATGATAATGGAACATCTGGGATATATTTGAGAACTTTGCAAAATTGACAACTCCCGGTAATTCCCAAGTAATTCCGCAAGTATAAAGATGTACTTACTAAACATAGTGCGATCTTTGTAAGTTGTACGACTAATTAGTCACGTATATTATTTATGGGAATTT
>JARJDT010023565.1:0-12273 GCA_030264655.1 Leptusa sp. GC000079 | reverse complement strand
TTCTTCTGTACACTTATGGAAATTCCATGCACGGATTGCTCATTCATGATCCATATTGATACTTGCAAATTCTCTTCTCACTTCTCATCAGTTACGTAAAAGCTGAAATTGCCGCATAAGTAAATATTAAATTTAAATTAATGACACAACTTGTCAATTATTGCGCACCTTCCATGAATAATGGTCAACAATCATATTCGAGTTTATGCTAGAATTAAGAAGGAAATCAATGGTCACAAAGCCCGCGTAAGTCCAAATTTCATGTATTATCTTCATATTCAAAATGATTTTATCAACAACATTGATAGTACGATGTTATCGCGAATGAAGAAGAATATGATATCATGAAAGTTTATAACAGCGGAAGTAGTTTCAAACGTAAACGACGAACGTTCAGATTCAACAAAGTTTTTCCACCGCATTCAACCCAAGAAGATATATTTAACGTTATCGCCAAACCAATAATCCATGAGTAAATAATTTATTTAATTTTTGTATAAAATTAGCATTTCAAAACAACACATTTAAAAGATAATTCAGTATTTTAAAATTGTATGGTTGCCTGAATTGAACTACTCATCCTCAACTGCCATAGAAATGATAAATACTAAATTGTGAAAATGTAAATGTTTTAGCGTGTTTGAAGGACTCAATGCTACAATTTTCGCATACGGCGCAACTGGAAGTGGAAAGACTTATACATTAACAGGTTCTCAGACAAAGTATGATGAACGAGGTCTCATCCCACGTACAATTGAATATATTTTCAAACTGGTTACAAATGTAATTATCGATTTCAAAACATATCATATTATAAATGATGTTCTCTTGCAGAATATGAGCAATTACATGTTCTTCATTTCATATTTGGAAATTTACAATGAGAACGCTTATGATTTGTTAAATCCTAAACAGAATTTCACATGTTTGGAAGAATTGCCGTAATGTTTACTCTGAAACTTCCGGACTTGAACTTATAAACTTAATTTCCAGACGAGTTGTTGTACTGGAAGATGAAAAAGGCGAAGCGCATTTCAAGAATTTATGTCTGAAAGAAGTAAATACCGAGAAGGAAGCCATGCGATTGCTCTACTCGGGTGACAATAATAGGTAAAGTGCTGCAGTCTGCAGTCATCTAGCTTGAACGATCGATTATTGATTATCCTGCAGCCCGCAGCCTGCTATAACTCAATCTTGCACTACTTAGGTTGTTGTAATCACGAGCATTCTTAATTAGGGATTGTATTTCTATTTCACTGCAAATGCATGCGGCGAATACCCGTATTCTTAATTTTGTTTGTTCATCCGGTTCTTTGTTATGTACTGACTAGGACGATTGCCGAGACGCCCCTCAACGACTATTCCTCGAGATCGCATTGTGTCTTCACTGTCCATGTTATATCCAAGTGTCATACGTCAGGGAATATAACAAGATCGAAATTGAATTTGGTCGATTTGGCCGGGTAAAGTTGCCTTTAGACACTTGCAATGGAGCTAGTAGGCTATGAAACTGGCGTTTCACTAAAGAGCGAGCATACATGTGACTTGGGGAACTAGTTGGTACGCGAACGTTAAGATGGCGCTATAAATTACAGGATCTTGTAATTTTATTATAATTATTCGTTTATTATGCAAGTTTGATTTATTTTTTTATAACCGTAAACAATCCACGTGTAAGAGAGCCACGTAGCCATTCAGTAAATATTCAAATACGTAAACCTACATAAAAGTTAAATACAAGTAATTACAGGTTACTGCAATTTCAAGCGCCATCTTCACGTTCGCGTACCAACTATGTAGTACCCCAAGCCACATGTATGCTCGCTCCTTAGTGAAACGCCAGTTTCATGGCCTACTAGCTCCATGACACTAGCTATTAATAGATAGTCCATAAATCTTTCGTTGCATGACTGAAGCAATTTGCTTATGTGTCACGTTTACCTTTTCTTCTGGTTGAATATAGTTCTGAGCGTTTGCACCGAATGAACTTGCACGGGATGACGCTCAACGAAGCGCGCCACATCAATTTATCGCTGCACTACTTGGAGAGGGTGATCCAGGCGTTATCACACAAAGGCAAAAACCACGTGCCGTATCGCAACAGTATGATGACGTTCATCTTGCGCGATTCGCTCGGCGGCAACTGCCTGACGGCGATGCTCGCCACGCTCAGTATGCTGCATTTAAATATAGACGAAACGATCAGCACGTGCAAATTCGCCCAGCGTGTCTGTCTCATCAAGTTGGACGTGAATGTGAACTTTGTGCCGACGCCTGAGAAAGAAATTCATTATTTGCGTAATGAGTTGAAGCGTCTTCGGCGACAGATGGGCGAAAAGAATAATTTGGTATGTAATTAACTTGATTGTTTGTAGTCATTTCAATTTTGTTATCTTGCAAGACTAAGAAGTTGACGCGCGATGAAGAAGAAGAATGCAATTTTGCGGTCCAACAATTTTTATTAGGAAAGGATGATTTAATTAAGTTAGGTGACGCTAGAAAAGTTAAATATTATATTGAATGCATGCGTGATAAGCTGCGAAAATTGTCGGCGACTTCTAATGCTCAAGATTCACATGCGTCTGGTGTTAGCGTCAAAAGTGTCAAAGATATAGAAAAGAAATACCAACAACTTATTGAACAAAAGGATGAAGAAATCAGTATCCTTCAATTTTATCACTTATAACTTTCATTCCATTGTCAACTTATTTAACTACCTTAACTTTGTTAGTAGACATTTTAATGAGCGTTTATGATCAACGAATTGACACTAAAGCACTTTTTAAACCAATAAGCAATGACAGTCTTCTCAATGGTAGTCGAATGGACGCCATTGAAAAGAAAGAATTCCGCAAATATCTCAACAAAAGCCAACTTAAAGGCCACTATGATAATTGCATAAAACAAATTAAAGTCAAATACCATGAAGCTGTGAAAATCTCCCAAACACTCACCAACAAACAGAAGCAAATAGCGGTGGTCAAACGCACTTTGGCCAAGAATACGCCACCTAATCAAGAACTAACGATCAAACTGAACCTCGATCAGTCATTTTATCGCGAACAGCTGCGCAAAATGCATAATATTAAGGGTGATATTGAAGATCTGAAGCACAATATGAGCAAAATTAAACTGAAAATTATGGACGAATACAAAGTGTGGTGTTATACAAATGGTCATAATGCATTTCCTTCCCTGGAAGAGAAAAATCCAGGATCAAGAAAACGGCAGAAATGTTTTTGTCTTTCGCATAACGTCCCCCAAGGTGACTTTCAAGCATCATCGTATTCATCAGCTTCAGAAAACGAGCAACATTCTTCACAAGCTTTGCCAACGGCTGGTGATTTACCTCCACATCGATCAGACCTAACCAAACTGACCAAACCCGAACAAGTCTCGCCAATGGCTATGAAACGAATGATTTTTAATTATCATATGCGTGAAAGCAGTACGCAATTACCAGAGTTGGATTCAGAATTATTATCAATTAAGGATGACCGACTCAAGTGTGATCATAGCCTGTTTTCTTATTCATCAGACACAATGTCTACTTCCGTAAAGTTGAAATCTTCTAAGAAAAGTTTGGATATTCCGCAAAGTCAACAATTGGCAAGCGCTTTTCGACGTTTTCAAATTCCAACTGCCGCAAAAAACTTGAGGTTGCCTATGAGGACTTCCAGTCTTGTGATACCATGTTCTTGTTCCCACAGTCTTTCCCATTCTCATAGCCATGATGTCACGAAAACACACAAAAAAGAATTGCGACGACCACAATCGCCACGGTCAGGGGTGACCAGCATCTCCATGAGTAGCAGTCCGCAGTTCTCATTATTGCAATGTAAAAGTGCTGATTATATTTGTAATAAGAATTTAAGGGGCCGTAGGAACCTCAAAGATCCGCCATCTTCTTATAAGTTCATTCAGTCTGAAGACACTCCTGATTTTATTACGTATTTGAAGGCGATTCCTTTAACGGGTGATGACGATGTTGACGAAGAAATTGTTAAGTTTTATAGGTTAAAGTATAAACGAAGAGAAATTAAATCCTTAGTACGCAAATAAAATCATAAAATGTGTTCTTGACTCGTGTTATTTGAGTTTATTTAAAATCTAATCGCTTAACAGAACAGAACATTAACATGTATAACAGATTAACATTAACAGATTATCTTAAAGTACATTTGACTTGGTCCACATCGAGCTGGTCACCATCCATGACAGCTTCCATCAAACCAAAGTGATTCTTATTCACAATACCTAAAAATGAACATAGCTTCTTGTCGCCGCCGCAAGGTAGCTTGATTGGAACAAGTTGATTTCCCTCGACATTCGCTTTTGCTCGGAACTTGAATCCCTCGATACCTTTGTATTCGTAGATTTGCAGAACTTTGTTGTTTTCGAGGAAAACTAGCAGAGTTTCGCCGAGTTCCCCAAATTCCATGGAAACCATTGAGGACGGTTTGTATGTTGGTACTTTATGGAAAAGTCTACCTTTCATTGGATCTTCGTAGATCTGGGAAACACGAACATACATTTAATTTGCATGTACAAAACTGTTATACGTAAAGCATTTAGTCCATGCCTCTCATCACAATCAACCAACATTGAAATTCATTGATGCCCGATTGTGACGAGATGCACACTCTTGTTGTTCCATGTATAATAGCCAGTATTGAAATAAGTTCAAAATTATTATATTACTTTAATAAAGTCAAGTTTGCCTTTGACACTAGTCTCTTCATGTGTCGCTACGGCCATCATAGTCTTCCATCTGTTAGGATACCCAACATTGAGCAACAACATTTCGCCATCTTGTCCCGGAATGTATTGATTTTCAACAATGGAGAAGTTGCCTATGGTGACTGAATTAACTGTTGAGGTGTTAGGTTCTTCAAGGACTGGTTCTTCACGTTGTAGTTTCATCAATTCTTTGCCGTTTCTTAGCGACAAACCTGTTTTAAGTCCAGGTGGAAGGAACGCTGCGTTTTCTAGGAACGAAAAAAACAAAGTCCAATTAAATCAGTTTAACAATAAATATGGGATGTTGATATACTCATTTCAATTGTCCATTTCTGAATAGGAAAAACAAAGGCGTCTGCGTCTCCAGAGATTTTATATTCCATAACACTGTCTGCTTCAATGGCATAGAAAACATTTGGAATATTGGATCCTTGGAGTAGAATTTGTTCATTGAGACTTTGAGTTAGCTAGAAACAGATTTGAATAATATATTACGAGTTAAAAATAAGCGTAGTAATAGTACAATTAATCCTTCTTCATTGAATTTCCACACATTACTTCCATCGATGCCGCAATTATTTTCTTGTTTTGGCGCCCTACTGACTAAGTAAACATCATCACCACCCTTATCATTATTAACAGTGACAATTTGGGCAATTAACCCAGTTTCATACTCTTGCACCATTGTAAACAACTCTTCCATCCATATAAACAGTTTTGAAGTGCATCCATTATTCTTGATTAAGAAATAATGTTTTGATTGATGTTTGAAATGGTGAACGTATTCAATTTCATTGGGCAATTCGATAAAGTGTTTTAAATCAAAATATTTGAAAGAGTAAATTTGTTTACGTGTGGTATCAATGATGCTGTTAATGTCTCCGCAAATAGTTTTATAGTTTTCCTGCATATAAAAATGAACAAAGATTTAGAAAAACGTACGAAAACTAAGAAAAAAGTAGCTTACAACAAGATCATTTTCAATGGTATACTTAAATGATTTTTTATATTCTACTTCATCAGCCATTTTGCGGATATTCAAACCATTGATTACACCATTTCCATCAACATTGTTGTTAAAAGTCAAATTGCTCCCCAACGTCCAGGGATTTGTTATTTTCTGGCCGTCAGGCGAAGATTTCTTAACACCATTCTGCATCCAGCGTGTAATATCAATTCCATTTACTGTTCTATGGACGATCAAATCGTTGTTAATGGCAGTTTTATCAATAAACTGATAATTTGCACTGATGTTTTGGTCACTGTCCAAAGTGACAATCTTCGCCAGCTCATGTTCATTTATCAAACTCATAATATCTAGGGATTCACGTACCAGGATGTTGCCCTGGAAGATTACATTATCCTGAACTTGTTGAATCCTTTCAGACAGAACACTGTTCTCAAACTCGGAATCCAATTTCACTCCGTTGACAAGTCCATGAACTTTTACATCCTTGAATGAGGACAATTCCCCAAAAAGAAGCTTTCCTTTGATAACACTGTCACTTTTCAATGGAATTAAGGTATTCATATCAATGTTATTCAAAACTTTGGTATGAACATCGGTTTCAATAACTGCTTGCTGGAAATTCAGCTCTCCAGGGATTTTTCCTGAGTTCATAAACAAAGCTTTATCCATCCATGAACTTATGTTGATTCCTTGAATGTTACTCGAATATAAATTTTCCACCTCAAGTTGACTGTTAACAATGATATTGTTAGTGAATGCAACTGGCACTTGTACGTTTCCATCCTGCGTTATAAGGACAACATCGTCTTTGAATTTTTTCAATTGTACGCCATTGACTGCTCCTGCATCGTTGATATTCAGATTTCCTTTGAGAATCGTTGCGGATGTAAATGTAATGTTTCCTAAGGTTTGTAATTCTTGACTGTTCAAGTAGACAAGATTTTGCATATATTCGTCGATTTGAATACCATTAACTGTCCTCGTTCTTAATTCATGGATAAAAGGACTGTGCATGAATACAACATCTCCTTTGATTCGGTAAGTGTTTGGATCAATGACGACGAAAGTGTTTGTGATGTTATTGATTGGAACGTGATTGAGAGTTTCTGTTAATTGGCAATCTCCTTCTAAGACGACGTCGCCGAGTATTACCAAAGGAGAGGCAATTTCCTGCTGTCCGCTTTTTCGAAGGATGTCATACACGGAGATTTGATTAAAGGCGGATGTTTCGATGTACTTTTGCACTACAAAACCGTTGAAATAGAATTTCAGACCGTGGATTTTCACATCAATTTCATCTTTAAACACCAAATTGAGTTTGAAATCGGCAAAATCAATGTTGTTGAATTTTTCAACTACAAGGTCTCCCAAACGGACATCCTGGAATTTCATCTCAAGTTTTCTTTGGTCGTCATTAGTGGACAAGCAATTTTTAAGAATTTCGTTCATCGATTTGCCATTTAACTCTTGAATTTTAATGGAATTACCAACAATCAGATCTTTTATCTTCAATTTATTCGCCAATAACAAATTCATGACTTTGTTCGAGTAAATTTCTAAATCAAACAATTCCTTAAAGCCGTGATCGTTAAGAAGTTTCACATTCAAATTTGGGATCTTGGATTTATTGAAACTAAATTCTGGAATTGTCTGTTCTCGTGTTAAACTAAACCTTCTTTTGTCAAAATTTTTCAAATCAAAGTTCTCCACTTTGGCATCTAAATTTTCCTGAACAATTAAATTCTCCACAACCAAACTATCAACATTTAAACCATCCAAATTTACTTCTCCACTTGCATACAAGTATTGCTCCAGGGGAATGTCATTCAGACTACTTTTAACATCTAGTTCCTTTGCTTGTAGTTCCTCTTCAAAAATAATCTCAGAAGATATGAACTGTTCGCCAGAAAGCTTAACACTTTCCAGATCTAATAAAGTAATGTTGATACTACCGAAGGTACCCAACAGAAATACATTTTCAAAGGTGACATTGCCGTTAAGTTCGTTGGCGTTGAGTATTTGTTCAGTATCTTTGTGTATTAGAGTATTTAAGTCGACGTTATTGATTGCATTCGAAGCCACGCTCAAATCTTGGAGAACTGTTAAACCTAATGGGAATTTCTTGACTGAGTTTATATCGACTTGTTCGATATTTTTGTAAACAATTTCTGATAATTTATCATGAAAATTGCTTCCGTTGTAAGTGTTTGAAACGGTCACAGTACCAGTGACTTCCAATTCTTGGAAATTGAAGTTTGACAAAAATTGATTTGAGTCAAGAAGTGTTGGTTTTGTGAGTAAAGTGTCGGGTTGTGTACCAATTATTTCACCATCAAGCTTTTTTGAACAAAAGTAAAATCACAATTAAGAAAATGTCAGGAAAAAGATGATTTAAATATACCTTGAGGTTGTTCGTAACTTCCAAATCAGCAAATAACAGTTTTCCATCAACTTTCTGCGGATTTGTTAAAGTGATAACGTTGTTGGAATCAACTCCATTGATCGTTCCCTGTGTTGTTAATTCACCAATGACAACTTCATTGGCGAAGACTTTTGTACCTACAATTTTATCGAGATTCAAACATATTAAATTCAATCATTTCTTTTTATTATGAATTAGTTAATTAATTCTCAGAAATTTCAAAGGAAACTTGCCGGTAATTTGTGCAAATTTGTTTGAACGTGACATCACGTATTCTTGTGGGAATTTCAACTTGTTTAAGTGCACAGTTAGAATTTCATCGTCCACAAAAACATCCTATGATAAAATTAAATAATTTAAAAAAACATTTAAGAAAAAGCCAAAACTGTACCAACCCCATGAATTGTTGTAGTGTTAGGAATGTAAGTCCAAATATTCTTGATACAAAGAGATGAAACAATTTCATTGAAATTATCTCCGTTTATTACGTTAACCGAAAGATTTCCAGGTAAGAAAATGCTTTCAAAGTTGATGCTTTCCAGTGAAAAATTTTCATCAATTTGCGCTGCTTTATAATTCTGATGAACTGGGAACTTGTTAGCTCTTTGTGTATTCACCGCATTACGAGCGGTTAATCTTTGAAATTGAAGTGTTTCTTAAAATATAAAAATAAAAAATATGTATTTAAACACATCACCCAGTTTATTAATGCACCATTGATTTTGTTGCCTAAAAGAATATAAACAACATCTTCAAGTTTAATATTATCGACTTTCTCGAACTCGGCATTTCCTGCAACTAACAATTCCCCATCAAGAACGACGTCACCATCAATAACCAGAGGGTTGGATTTGTATTTGAGTAGATTTGCAGGCATTTCATTAATTGAATTGAACTCGAGTGTATTGGTGCGCAAATCGGCGAAAGCTTTATGACCCGTTATAGGAGTGTTATCGTTAAAGCTTTAACAATTTAAAAAAATTAAAAACAAATATTTTAAATTTACATTTTTGAAAAGTATACTTGTAAATGTCTTTAAGAAATTGATTTGTTGTTGCCCCATTGAAAAATTCCGTAATGACGTCTTTAATATTGCTAACACCCTGGACTTCCACAAGCCCATTAACAACCAAAGTATTGTATTGTTTTCTGTCTGGAAGTAAAGTTGGGAGGTTTGGTAGTTCCCGTAACATTTCATTAATCATCTCCTGAAGTTGTGAAATTCTTGATGTGAGTTCTTCAACATTTGAGTTGCTTATCTGTTCAGATTGTCTTAAAATTGTTGTTGATGCCGATGTGATATTTTCAACTACACTTGAACTGCCATCTATTGGAACGGATCCAATGAAGGTTTGGTTTTTAAGAGGAGATGCTTGCTGTGACTGTTCTTTTTTTGCTTTATAAAGTTTTATTTTCTCCTAAAATTAAAAAAAACTATTCGTTTTGAAAATTAAGTCGTGGCCCGAACTTACTTCTAAAGTTGCTTTCTTAGTATCTAAACTTTTCAGGCGCGCTTCTAAAGGACTCTGCAACTCCTTCATCTCAGTATGAATCACAAACAAACCCGATGCCTTTTCATATCTAGGAACTAACACACCCAACGTATCATTAACAGTGAAAAAGGCTGAACCCCTAATGCCTTTGGTGCTTTGATCCTCTTCAACCAAACAATTCATTCCATTAGTGGTGTCCCCGTAGTAATCGCAAGTCATTTCTTCGTGTAGCACGAACTTGCCTCCGTGATGTATGATTACTTGTATAACATGAGATTGATGCGTGACAAAATCTAATGAACGCTCTGCAATCAGGACCTCTTCATCTCGGTAAGTACATATCGAAATTGACAACCAATAGTTAATTCCATGCAGATTGGCATTTTCAACCACTTGTTTCTCAACCCCATGGCCATTGTTTACAAATTTATAAATGCCAGCCGAATAGCCATCAATTGCAATAAAGGATTCAAAACCTATTTTAAAACTCGTTACAAAACTAACAAGACCAACAGATATATTTTTATATGAAACGAAATGGGAGTTTGTTAGTTCGAAGATAGCTAGGTTTTCTCGTTGAGGAATAGAGAGGAAAGTGTGACCTCCGTGCGTACTGATTGCAGTCGAATTCGTTGGCGTTTCTAAACCGATTGCTTGCTTTAGCCTGCAAAAGTTACTTACGATAAAAACGAAGAATGCAATGCAATAATTAATCCTACCAGAAAACGTTGTGTTGACCTAGTTGGAACTCATACCAATCAGACGTCGTGTAATTTTCATATCGCTCCGTTGCAATTAAAACGTTATAGTTTGAATCTAACTTAAATACATTCAAATGCGTGATTTTCTTTAGCAAGCTCCATTTCCATATGTAAATCTAACCAATTATATAATTTTACAGTTAACAATGTATAATTAGTTAATCCAAACATTACCAGTTTATTGTTGTCGGTTACACGAAACCATAACAAATCAACAGTATTTTGCGGATTTTGTGCATCAACTGCAACTACAGCAATAATTTCACTTTTTAAAATGTCTTTATTCCAGTATTTGAAAATTGAAGCGTCGTAAACTGTTGCGTTCATTGCTATAATAAAGAAAGTAAATATAAAGTTTCATTTTCGCAATTTTTTAATGTACGTTATACAGTGATGTCCATAATTATCGTGGTCAGAAAAACTGTCAGTTTGAACTTTTTATTTTCTTGTTATTTTTTTTATTTTAAAATATTTGCCTTCAAATTATTATCATTAATAGGCAACCCATTCAGCAGTACACAAGTGAAGATAGCACTTGGACCTTTAGGAGTGGGGGAAAACTGGTACGGTCTTAACTTAACTTCGGTCTATATGTAGACAAAGAAGTATACGTAATGGCCTAAATTTGCGATGTCGAGATTTTGATGGATTTCCACGAATTGAGGTCCCCTGAATACAAAAAGGGGTTTTTGGAGTGATGTCGCTGTGTATGTATGTATGTTCGTATGTGCGTCTGTACGCACTAATTTTGTGAACACGATAGCGTCTAAACCGCTGATCCGATCGTGCTGAAATTTTTACAAGTGGTAGATACCCATCGGGAATAGAACTTATCGAAGTGGCCCCCGTGCAGATTCAAAATTACCATAGGTTGACATGAAAAGATAAATAAACCCAAACATTTTTGGTCAACTATGTATCTCAATTGTTTTTCTTTCATGCTAATTTTAAATCTGCCCCTATTCGTCAACTTAAAGAACTTCTAACTCGAAAACGGCTCTAGTCTAAGAATGTTTTATATTAGATTTTTCAATCATCTCACATGTACACCCTGTATATTATTTTGTAGTAAATAGTGCCTAACATGGAGTTATATTAAAAGATAAATATGCCGAAATTGAATGTGGAAAATTCAATTGACAATTTTTACTTCGCGGTCTTAGGTAGTATACCTAAAGACTAAGAAGTCTACGTAATGGCCCAAATTTTTGATGTCGAGATTTCGAGGGATTTGATGGACAAAATTCAATAATAATGCAAACATTTAAATTGAAAATTGAAAATTTGACTATGAAAAAGGCGTTTTAGAGAAAAAATTCTTTGACAAATGTTGTGCAGAATTGAACTCCCTAAAAGGTTGCCTCTATACATTTTTTTCGTAAAGTGCATACGGTCAGAGATATGTCCATTTTAAGTTTTCAACAGCTTTTCTTTGGGTTAGGTATTTTCCGATCAGACCCGAAATCAAATTAGTTCTATTCTGATGGGTATCTACCACCTGTAAAAATTTCAGCTTAATCGGATAATTGGTTTAGACGCTATCGTGCTAACAAAATTAGTGCGTACAGACGCACATACGCAGGTATGTACGTACGCACAAACATATACATACGAACCCACGGACATGTATATTTGGATTATTTGGATATTTTGGATTCAGGGGACCACAATTCGAGGAGATCCATCAAAATCTTGACAAAATTTTGGTGATAACCTCAGACTAAAAATACAGTAGACACGTAATGCCTATAGCTAAAGCATGGGTTTGATTGATTCCCAGATGCTCTCACTCTTTATCATTTTATCTCTGTTGCTATTCCGATAGCAGAGCAAGCATGCGCAGTACACACTTTTTCTGACAAATTAGAAAACAACGATTACCTGCTA
>JARJDT010023549.1:0-20320 GCA_030264655.1 Leptusa sp. GC000079 | reverse complement strand
CCAACTGAGCTAATAAGTTGCAAAATTGCATATAGTGGAGTTTCGGGTATAGCGGGTTGTGGCCCACATGTGGCCCATGTCAAAAGCCTGATTTATTTCTCTAGTTATATTTCTCCCTACTCAATGTCTCTTTCTGTCTACATCCCACATACGGACATCATTTTAAGGATTTAGGAGACCTCAATTTGTGGAGATCCATCAAAATGTCGACATCAATTTTACTACCACGACCACTAAACTGCAAAATTGCTAATTTTGGGCATTTTCCAATTATTAAAACAAGGAACTGAATGAGAAAAATGAGGGAAATGCCAACTCGTAGAGGGTTTTCTTAATTTATTGCTTAGTATATGCAGATATAATAGTTGATCTACCAACCTATTTAAACTGTAGGGAACTCAGGATTGTCAGTATACACAAGGTCCCCATGTTCACAAGGTAAGTATGGGCAAAGATTTCTAAATGCTTAGATAGGCGATGAAAATGAACGTAATGCAATTTTGCGTAGACACTAGCAGCCCTGGCTGAGGCAAACGCAACTAACCAGTTTTGCCCGTATTGATGACCACAATAGGCAACTTATTGAACAATTATGCACCTATCAACGTTTATTTTGTATAAAAGTAAGCAAACAAGTACACGCGCGCAGATAAAAACAAATATGTATAATCTGTTCGTGTTTCATAAACATGACACTTTCAGAAACTGAGTCTATGGTTATCGTCGTTGTCACGTTGTTGTTGTATTTTTGGAAAGTTTGTTTGCAAAAACCGATGAGAATATGGGAGATGACTTTTGTTTCCAAATGAATTTTTGTTTAAATGTGTTAAATCTTTATGATAGTTGAACAGCCGATAAGGTACCCTGCTTCGGGCATCAACTGATGACTTGACAAAGACTTGTCACAGTATTTCAGGGTCATCGCCCATCGATGCATTTAGAAATCTTTGGGTGCATATGGAGTCACTCCATTGACGTCACTCTATCGGTACCTGAACGCGATTATTCACTCCATTAACTTGAAAACCATACCCGAACGCATCTTTTCCTGAACGCGATATCGAAAAGTGGCTCTCCTTCTTCTACAAACCGGGTGTTGGTGCTGTTTGGTTTGTTTATGGATCTTGCGATCTTGTGTGAAAACAAATGAAAGTAATTGTTTAAAATGTCACATCAAACGGGAATTCAAGGTTTTGGTTAGATTATCGAATAAGCGATAAAATAATTTACCAAATTGAATTTTAGCAAATGATGAGCTCAAGAGCTATTTCGCCAAATGCAGAGATGGCCAGATCAGGCTACTCAAAGTGGTCATTGAAAACGGTAGGTAGCTAGAAAGCAAACGAATTGATTTTAATGAGTGCAACCAACAGAGCAGTTGACACTAGGATGCTGCATGAAACAAACAAGTAGCTGGGAGAAGGACTACGATGCGTTAATCCTGCCACAAATTGAAGAAAAGCAAGCATGCTACATATTGTTCCGATTTGATTCCTGCAATGTAACTGGCTACAACTGGTTACTCATCAGTTGGGTGCCAGATTCAGCAGCAGTGCGGCACAAGATGCTCTATGCCTCCACCAAGGCCACACTCAAAACTGAGTTTGGCTCATCCCTCATTGCAGAGGAAGTGCATTGCACAGTGATGGTATGCAAACAATATGTCTAATCTGCAATTGCATTGCTTTTCTTTCTTCAGAGTGAGATTAGCTATGATGGCTATACTAGGCACTCGCACAGCAAGAGCCATGTACCTGCACCACTAACAACACGCGAGGAAGAATTGCAGGAAATGAAAAAGGTACACAACCACACCAATATCAGCGTGGATAGCAAGCAACAGACACTGGGGGGCGTTCTTTTCCCAATAGCGCCTCAAGTGAAGCAATCTATTGATGAGCTGCTGGCTGGAACAGTTAACTACATTCAAATGAAGATTGACATTGATGGGGAAAAGGTGCTGCTGGAGTTGGCACAAGAGATGGAAACCATGGAAAGGTTGGCATCGAAAATACCCATGGATCATGCCCGCTATCACCTATACAAGTTCAAGCACACGCATGAAGGGGATTACATGGAAAGCATCATCTTCATTTACACAATGCCCGGCTACAATTGCTCCATCAAAGAGCGAATGCTATACTCGAGCTGCAAACTGCCATTAACTGATTCACTGGCAAGTTGGGGAGTGGACATTGCGAAAAAGTTGGAGGTCGACGACATCTCCGAGCTCACCGACAAGTTCCTCTATGACGAGTTGCATCCCATCAAAAACTTGCATCAGCCCAAGTTTGCCAAGCCGAAAGGTCCACCGAATCGCGGCCCACGACGAATCACACGGCCAACTGATTAACACTAGCTCAAAGCTCAAGTTTCTGTATTTGATGCCTAATTAAATATCTAAAACTATGGTGTGATTAGCCCTTGGCAATTTGCTCCAAGGAGTGGTCCAATTGCTTCTGGGCATATTGGATTTCCTCCCGCGTTTCCTTGCTTGCATAGTGCTCCTTGAGGCCCTCCTGCATCGTCCCTAAGCGCACCTTGTGCCATCGCTGACTATTGTTCATGACTTGCTTCATCTCTAGGCCTGTGATTTTCAAAAGTGCCACCGTTGTGCACCCGGCCAATAAACCGAGCACGTTGCCCAACAAGCCCCCCACTAGCATGCCTCTAGGTCCAGCATTGAATTTGTAGAGTGATCCGGCCAAGCCGCCGGCGACCACATGCTCCAAGATGCCATTCTTGCCCCTATACACTGAGACTGCAGTGGTGAAGCCCACATAAGTGCTCGAAAACAATGTCAAGCGCCATCCCCATTTGAATGCGCCTCTGCCGAATGCAAGAGTCACCTTATCTTGAAGGCGTTTCTGCAATTGAGGCGGGTATGAAGCCACTTAATTGCAGCCCAAGTTAAGAGATATTTGTTGACTTGGCCAAGGAAGTGATCATTTCTTGGGGCGCAAGACTTCTTGAGACATGGAAATCACTTTCTTGGCGAGGTGGACACAATATTTTTCGTCCTACACGTATGGAAAGTTCGATTTTCCCTTAGCTTTGGGGATTTTCCTTTGCCTGCAGTAGACATTTTACTGTTGTTTTGCAAAAACTTAATAGTTTGGTTATTATAAATCTAGTTTGAATAATATTCTCATTCGCAATTTTAAAAATAAAAGAACTTGCGATGATGGCGTTTATTTTCTTGGCTAGCCAAGGAAAGTAAAGGAAATCCAACTTTCCATGCGTGTTGGATGAAAACTTACTTTCGCTTCCAAGTGATCTTTGAAGGCAGTTGCTTGATTGTTTTGGAAAAAGTTTAGGTATGCGATCTTGCTGCTCATGACGCCCCCGTAAATTGCCCCAATAAACGCGCTCATGCAGCTCACTTCCAAGATTGTGTTCACTTCATTGCTAAACTCTCCGAATTCACTGCAAGCACATGAGAAACAAGCAGTGAATTTCAAAGTAATAGTAATAGTCAAGTTACCTACTTTGGAGTAAATGTTGAAATCAGCCGTTCATATGGAGTATTTTGCTCAGTGCTGGTTTCACTTTCACCCTTTGGTTTGTCATGGTGGCCATAAAGTTGCTGAAAGAATGATTCAGACATTCTTCGCGTTGCTCTCGCTCGGCGTTGTGTGTTGCGTGTGGAAAGTAAGGTTATTTCCATAAATCAGCTGATTGGCCGTAGCCATGGAAGTAAACCCATTGAGTATTATACTAGTGAAATCGGACAGCAAAGGAGCAAGACTGCTCTTCAGATACCCATACCATAAGCAAGAGACTGCCGAGCCAGCAAGTACGCGCCGAAAGAATCCATACACATTGCCTCTGGTGGAAGAGCTCCTCCTGCAGAGTCCGCCACAGCGCAACTCGAATTATTGCAAGGGCCACCTGACTGGATTCACCGACGACGTCCTCTCGTCGCTGTTTGCCGTCAAGCCGGAACTATGCAAGCGCAAGTTTGAGCTGAAAGTGAACGACGTACGATTCGTCAGTCATCCCACCAAACTGCAGCTGAAAAACAAGAAGCACGACGAGAGTGGCCTCTTGATCAATATCGTCTTTGCACTGCAAGCGGTCGCATCGCCCTCGGTGGTCAACTGCTATCATGATCTCAGCAAGCGCATGGGCATCCTGCTCGAGCACGAAGAACGCCGCTGTGGCTACATCAACGACGAGCTGCAGATCATGATGGCCGCCCATGACGACGGCTGCGCGTCCAACCAAGTGGCTGTCTTCAAGGCGATCCTCGCCCGCAGCACGCTGGCGAAGAACGTGCGCAAGATGCACGACGACCTGTGCACCTGCGGGCTGGTCAATATCCGCATCAATAATTGGATTCCGCTGAGCTTCTGCCTGCCGCAAAAAGTGCACCAGTGGCATTTGCGCGGGAAGCTCGTCGAACCCGAGGACATTCACCGATGCATTCAGGCGCTGAAGCCCTACCACAGCATCCTGCTGCTGTGTCCGGTGCAGATGATCATCGACTTCATTTCGTTGGACGGCTCGCCGAGTCTGCATCGCATGCTGTCGCAATACTCACCGCTCAAGAACTTGCAGACGTTGGCAGCCGACGCCGACTTGGAGCTTTCACATGTAGGTGGGCGCTGACGACGTGTTGACGTATTCTTCTGATTTCGTGTCTTGTTTGTTAGATATTCGACTTGACATCGCATCTCGTCTACTGGGCCAAAGCGACAGTCATCTACCCAATCTGCTCGACAAACAAGTACGTGATAGCGGCGGACGCGCCCCTCTCGCTGAGTTCGCCCCTTTTGGACCGCTTCAGCGATGTGTTTCCCAGCTCGAATCTGATCCGCGTCATCAGCGACTTTTCGCTGCCGACGTCGCTGGGCCAAAAGTGCAATCCGCTCTACAGCCCCACGCAGCAGTCCCTGCTCGTGCCGATGATCATCTGGATGCTGCAGAATCATCTGCTCTTGCAGCTGCACACATACATTCAGTACCTGCCCACAGATGACCAAACAAGTGGGCCGCCAGCGGCCGTGCAACCGCCGCAGACGCCGCCGCGCATGCCACGCGTCCGCACCGAATCCGAATCAGTGTTCGACTTGCCGTTGCCATTCAACACACCCGCCGACGATAAACTGCTCGACTTTTCCGACGAGGAACGCAACGTCATCCTCAAAGTATCCAACTCGAACGGCGACGAAGATCTCAAACTGTTTGCGCGCCTGTGCCGCAAAAACTACTTTCAGGGCAAGCATCACATCGAAGAGATCATGTACTTGGAGAACTTGAGTCGCAGCCAACTGCTGCAACTATTGGACAAATTCCGGGATGTTTTGATTACATATGAGACTGAAGATCCGACGATCGCAATGTTTTCTTCTTCAGCATAGGGTAGGAACCAAACCCATACATGACTCATACCCCAACACAAATTCAGAATAAAACACATATTTAATAGTATTTTGGAGTACAAGTAATTGCAGCACGAGCTCGACACACGCCTTGACGTACGAGTACGTTTGGTTTGCTAGTAAACTACATAGGAATGTCAACCGCCTCTTCTCTGTGGTTGTATGTGTATAGCTCTTTGGCAGGAACAAGTGGGCAAGAGGACAAATGCGAGACTAGTTAATTAATTCAATTATATTTACAAAAGATGCCTAACTATAGTCAATTATGTACAAGATTATACATGTCAGCCAGTCAGTTCGTTCATCTTCGAGACGCGTGCAGCTTGTACTGCTTATAAATAGTCTGCATTCTTTTGTTGCGAGTGCGCCCGGCGCCACCCGCCTTACAATGTGCAAGGCTCTTTGTTCGTTTCTGCAAAAGAAATGCCGGCTGAATCTCGAGTTGCACCACCACTAAACAATGATCCGACGCTAATTAATATTAACTTGAGCTTTCAACATATCAATACGCTCTTGTTTCCGCTTACGACATTCGGGACAAAACCAATGGCCCTTGGGCGGCACCATAATGCCGACGCACTCAAAGTGAAACCACTCAATGTGGCAGTCTTGCGAGTCGCAGCCAATCATCTCCGACACCTCGTCGTACGGACACCGACAATAGCAGTAGAGCGCCGGCTGCTGGTTCGCGTTGGTGAGCGGCGGCGCATTGAGGCGCGGCCCTGTGCGCTGCCGCACGTCCACATCACTCGTCGAGCTATTCGAGTCCGTGTCCGAGTCGCCAGTGGGCACCGTCGGCAGCGAGCGTCGTTGCGCCGGCGCTCGTTTCGCGCGCGTCTTCTTCTTCGTCTTGGCGGGCGCGCGCCGCTTGGGCAGCGGGAGGCGCAGCGGCTGCACGCGCAACTCGCCCGCCATCGACGTTAAACGAATCGCAATCGGATCCACCGCGGGCGTCGTCTTTATCGTTATGGGGGGCACCGTCAGCGCTGCCGGTTTGCCGCTCGGCAAATCAACCTGCAGACAAAAAGCACAAAGACAGTTAAACAACGTGAGCAAACGTACGACCTGTGGCAGCCGCGTACCTTTCTAAACTTAATACTAGGTGGGGTGGCCAGAGCCGCCGCCGCCGCCGCCACCGCCTTGGCCCGCTCATCCTCCTCGCTGGAATAGCCGTAAAATTTGTTAGGAACACGCCGGCGCTTCGACGCGCGGGTACCACTATCGCAGGTGGTCGCCGCCGCAGTCTGCGGCGGCAGCGGCATCATCGGTGCCAGCGCGGGATTATGCGCACTCTCCACGTGATTGTTCATGGGCGTCACGCAAGCCTTGGGCAGCAACGAGAGCGTGAGCGGCGCCACGGTGAGCGCCACGCGGTTCGCTTTGGCGGCGCGCTTGGCGCTCTTCTTCCTTTTCTTCTTCTTCGACTTGGACTTCTTCTTGCCCGTCTTGCCCGCGGCGGCCTCGGGCAGACTGGGCGTCGTGGGCCGACTGTCGAGCATTGCTCCATTAATATACGGCCCGAGGGCGGCCAACTGCATCAGCTTCTCGCGCTTTTCCGCAAGCAGAATGTTGGCGAGCTTCTGCGGCTCCTTGTCGTAAAACTCCTCGTCCGTGTCCGACTCGGTCGTCTCGAGATCCGACTCGCGGATGGGCGGCGCCTCGTCATTGCCCACCACAACGTCCAGCAGCACCTGCGGCGGCGCCGGCGGTTGTTGTTGCTGCGCGTGCTTCGGTTTGCGTCCACGGCGCTTCTCGCGGCGCGCCTGCTGCCGGCGGCGGCCCTCCTCGCTGGAGCTGTCCGACTCGGAGCTGTCCGAGCTGGAGCTCGAACTGCCCGCCGAGCTCGAGCTGCACGAGCAGTTGGAGCCGCACGTGCACGACGACGAGTCGCTGTCGGAGCTCGCGCTCGACTCGCTCTTTGCCGGCAGTGTGGGATGCGCCACGCGGCCTGGGAGCGACGTCTGCTGCGTCGCCGTGCAGTAGTCATGGTCGGCGCCGCTGCCTGCGTCCGGAATGCCTTCCTGTTCGTTGAGCGTGTCGACGGTGCGCGGGCAATAGTCGTGATCGCGCAGCGCCTCCTCGAGCGTCACCGCGCGCGGAATGTCACTGAGGATCGGCGGCAGCTCTTCCGTCGCATCGTTGCCGACATCACTGAGCACTGCTTTGGTGATGTTGGCCTGGTAGTTTTTGAAATTGTCCCAAATCTCCAAGACAGCGTCATCTGTCGGCGCCGCGTTGCCAACATGCTCGTCGGTGAGCTTAACAATGTCATCCTGTGACGTCTCCAGAATGAGATCGCAAGCCGTCTTGACCAGTACCGGTGGCAACGGCGGCTCAGATTCTTGGTCCGCCTCCGAATCGCTGTCGCTCTCAGACAAATTCAACGCGGGTAAATCATAAACGTCCACTTTGGGTTTCGCCGCCGCATCGGGCGCATCAGGCACCTCATCAACTTTTTCATCCGCAGCAGCAACTTGTTGCGGGGGCACCGGGACAACCTCCTCCTGTGCGAGCGCATTTTCCGTCTTGGCTTCAGAAGGTGGCGGCGGTGCCTCAATCGCGGGCATGCGATGTCGCGCCGCATGCTTCGCCGCCAGCTTCTTCGAAATGAAGCGCTCCGCACACCCCTCCTCGGCACACGCGTGCGGAAAGCTGTGCGCGTGCAGCCGCTTGTGCACCTTGAGATTCGCCGCCGCGCGGAACGTGAGCGCGCACTCGTCGCACGCAAAGTGCGCCGCCGGACTGCAAAAGTGGTACACGTGCGGCCACTTCTTCTGCATGCAGCGCTTGCACACCACCGACTCGGTGCCGTGCTTCCAAAACAGATGCTTCGTAATATCCGGCTTGTTGCGATAGGCGATGCCGCAGCGATAGCACAAATGGTGCAGCTTGTGCTTCCAGACGTGATTCGAGAGGCGCGCCTGCGTCTGGCAGCGCTCCAGACACACGTCGCACACGTCGTGCGTCTTGCGCAGATGCACCATGAGGCGGAACGCCGACGGCACGTCGCCGTCGACGCACAGGCAGCAGCGAAACTGCACGTCACGCCCCGACGAGTAGACGCCCGGACAGAGGTGGCACAGCAGTTCGCTGTAGCTGTAGAAGCACGACTTGCACATGATGCACAAGACGAGCGCCTTGGCATGCATCTTGCGATTGTGCTGGTAGAGCTCCTTGTGCGCCGGCGAGCTGTAGCGGCACTGGAAGCACTCGAACGCGAGCAGCGCCTCCTCGGGCCGCACCTCCTCCAGGCTAAAGTACATTGCGTCGAGCGCGTCCAGGCATTCGGCGATGCGCGCGTTGAAGCTCTCGGGGATGAGCTCCTCGGCGGTGATGGAGCGCACAATGGACGAGTAGCGATGCTCGCCAATGGCGTGCAGGCCGAGCTGCTTGCCGTTGACGGCAATCTTGCGCGCATGGTTGCAGTACAGGCAGTTCGGGACGGTGGCGCGCAGACACTTCTGCAGCAGCAGCTTGATGTCAAACTTGTCGAGGGGTTGGTCCAGGTCGATCTCGTTGATGAGCACATCGACGCCCGCCGTCGGCACCGTGTGCTTCTCGTCGCTTTCCGACATGACAACGTCCACGTCAACGTCGACGTCGTCGGCATGCTCGTCGCGTGCGACAACCTCCTGGTGGTGGGCCTCGTCGTCCGGCTGCGTTTCGTACGATTTGTCGACAATGCTCGTCTCTCGCTTGTCACTGGCGTCACTCGCGTATTCTTCATAGTCCGGTCTGTAGGCAGGGAGTTTGAGTTTGAGTGTAACGCGCGGCACTTTACGCTCGTCATCGCAGTGTGAACGCGCCGACGACAAGTTTTGAGCATCGGCCGAATCGTTGTTTGGCGTCCGATCGCCTTCTTCTTCGTCGTCGTCATCATGATGCTCCCGCAGATTCCCATCTAAAACAACAAAAGGTAATAAACAACATTTAAACATAAATAAGCAACAAAAAGCAACCTTCTTCGACGTCATTCTCAACTGGGTCTGCACACTGGGCTATCGTCTCGTCCAAATCACAATGATCACTTTCACTACCTCGGCCAAGCATAGGCAAACTCTCATTTAGCGGGGCGTCCTGCTCAGGTGGCACCTCCTGATCAGGCGTCATGGTGCCCGTCACCGAGAGCTGTCCATCTTGGCTGGCGCTCGTCTCGATAACGAGCTGATTAGTCAGGATGCGCACTTCATTGTTGACAACACCATCGCCGCCGCCACCGCCGGCATCGTCGTCCGTGCACTGGTGAAACGTAAAGTTGTCCTGCTCGTTGAACACCTTCTGGCAATCGCAGCACATGAGAAAGCACGCCTCCTGGTGCTTGCTGAAGAACGCGCGCTCGTCGGCATGCCGCGTCGGCGCGCAATTGTGCTTCGCGACGAGATGCGTCGAGAGCTTCTCCGCCTGCGGGAACATGCCGAGGCAGTACAGGCAAATGAAACGCTTGTGCACCTCGCGCATATGCAGAAACAGATTCCAATTCTCATAGTAGGTGCCGCACGCTGAGCACAGGAACACTTTGCGCGTCACTTTGAAGTTGGTCGAATTGCTGTCGAGCGGCGGCGACGGCGCCGTGGGCGGCACCACAGCCACCGCCGTGCACTTGACGTGATGCTCGTTGAGCAGCTGCAGCGATTCGAAACCGGCGGAACCGCACTTGGAGCACTTGAACTGCACCGAGGGTTGCAGGCCCAGGTAGTGCGTGTAGTCGCGCAGCGGCGGCTTGCCGTTCTTGCCGCGCACCCGCTTTGCATAGCGGTTGCCGACCTTCTTCAGCGACAACTTCGGAATGCCGTCGACCTGCGCAGTGTTGTAGTGGTTAGTCAGCTCAAAAATGGACTTGGCAAAGTAAGGATTTGAATGTGCGTATGGAGGCGGCAGCGGGAGCGGCTGCTCGCCGGTCTTCTTCTTGGAGGCGCGAAGAGTGGGCGTCTCGTCGATGACTAGATTGTCGCCGTCGGAGCCGCTGTCGTCGTTTTCGTGCGGGCTCTTCTCGTCTTGCGCTTCGCCGTTGACTTTGTTGGGCGACGCGTTCGGCGTAGTCGGGAAGTTGGCCATTTCGATGTGACCATTATTTCGCGGCGACTGCGGCGGCGGTGATGTGACGGTCGATGATCCTATATCAGGACCATCTTCCATGCCTTGGCTTTCATACACATTCACTCAGAATGCACTCAATCTGGAGAACAATTTAATTAGATGTTTAAAAAATGTACGTGTACTACACAATGCGAGGCTTGCAAATGAATTGATATGGAATTTTGTCTTTTTTTTGTTTGTTTTTTGTAGCCAACTAGAAAATGATAACTCATTTTCTATTGGGCTCCGAGACATGCCACCCACTTGATCTCGGAAAGATTAAAATTTAACTTTAATTTAGCATTTGTTTGTGCAATGTTAGGTTAACTTGTCAAACGACCGATGAATAAATGCTTCTAAACTTACAATTCGTTTTGTGTTTTATAATCCACTAAAGGCACAATTAATTAAACACCAATCTGGCAAGTTGCCTCTAGGAAGACATCAACAACAAACAAATTACCTCAAAGCAGCTAATCCGCCTGGTTTCCAGTTTCCAGCAGTACGTTTTCACACTTTCCTAGCTTATTCGGAGCACCAGAGTCGCACTGTCGCAGTGTGAACTTATTAGCGCGCTTCCCGTGTAAAATGGCGCTCCGTCGGCGAGCGGAGCGTCGAAATGATGCCCGTGCCGTGCCGCGAATAGGTTAGTCAAGGACTGAACGCGTTTTACTTGGAAATGTCGCAATTTCGCGCAACACTTGAATGATGCACCAAACAGGCCCTTTGGTAAAAACGTGCGGCGGCAGGCCAATGCTGTTTGCACGCCTTGAAGCTGTCTCACGACTGACCAAGCTTCTCAAATATTGATAATTCATTGCATGTTCATACGGCCATCTTGTTTTTCGGCTTCACATGCTTCCCAACAAAAAGCAAGCCACAAATGCCACTCGGTTTTTGCTGGTTCTAATATGCCACCAATAATTGAAAATCATTGAGAAACAATTGCGCATATAACATAAAAGAAAATAGCGAAATATTGCAAGATTCGGTGCATGTTTGGTAGAGAAAACGATAAAAGTAAAGCGATGCGCAAACTTAATGTATGCAACCAATAACACATGACTTTCTGGTCTGATGATGATTTCAAACACACGTATTTTTTAAACACTTTCAAAACCGCTAGCACTATTTGAAACGAGAGAAACTATTGGAAAATAGAGAGGGAAATTTATTATAAATGTTTATTAATAGAATAGCAAATTATTGCACAATTAATAATAATAATATTAGTTAGTATGATTGTGTTGTGTCTGCTGTTTATAATTTGTGTGATGTTTGAATATAATCTATGCGCTACTATCGTATGAATAATTAAGAGTAATCTTCAGTATACCTATAAGTCGATGATGAGTCAATTTACAAGTGAATCATGAAATGCATTCCTGGTACGCAACGCGGACGCGACATCTCGATGCTTTTCTATCGACGCTAAATATCTAGTTCCTACATCTAAAATGTCTGCCTGCAACCCAAATGAAATATTTGATCAAAATTGTTGTTGTTAGTAATGGACATTTGTTTAATCACCCCGTTTGAACTCGTCTAACTGTTCAGTTTCGATTGTCGATGAATCTCTCTACCTAGACTTGACCCAACGAGATTAGATAGATTAGTCTGTCTCGAATGAAACGTAAAAATTCAGCGGCAGTGTTTATTCTCTTTACATAACTCGATAGCGATCGGTAAATGAATAAATCTACGCCAGCTAGATATCCGCGTGATGCGTGCGTTTTGGTGGTGTTTGATGCGATGGTGGGTGGGTGAGAGGCTCGGAAAACGTCGTCTTGTTCTTTTTATAATATTAAAGTACAAACATTACTTATTCGTTAGTCATAACATGAGAGAATGATCTACATTTGCGTTTGCGGTCGGCTGGGATAGGTAGGTTAAAAGTAGCCTGGCCAACTCACTAGCGCCGTTTGAGCGTGAGCAGCTCCCCGTGATACGAGTTGGCCATGAAAATAGAAACTACGCACTAGGAAGTTGCATATTTATGTTATAAAAACGCGACGCGTATTCGACGCGTATTCGAGTAAATAATTAATTGTTTGTTTGACGCGATTATACATTGAGGCAGGCTATGGCATGAATTGATTTCCAAACTTATGTCCTCCTCCAATCATCACATTATCACAGACTATAATAATAATAATAATTAGATTATTTGAGGAATGCGTGCGTTTCCCTAAGATTGGAAGAAATCAATTCAATCGCAAGTAGCGTTCGTTTAATTAGTGATGCGAAATAAAATGCTCTTCATTGTTGTTGTTGTTGTTGGTCCTAATTGATGATGTGGATGATGATGATCGAAGAATGTCTAAGATTTTGATTGCTTCAAGAGTAGTGCCACCATGCGGTGCGTCATCACAGCTTATCGGTGGACGTGGAGAGCGCCGGATCGGACTCGCTCTTGCGCGCAAAGCACAAGCAGCCGGAGCTGTTCTTGAGCGCCGGCTTGAGTTCGCGGTCGCGTTCGACGAGACACTTCTGATAGTAGTCAAAGTCCTTGAGATACCAGACGGGCGGCCAGCGATGCTCGATGAGGTAGGCCTGGTTGTCCGGATGCAGGAGGCGCAGGCTGCGCGGCGACATCCTGCACAGCTTATTGTAGTTGACGCACAGGTGGTTCATGCAAAAGTCGGCGAGCTGGTGCGCGTTGTGCAGCTTGACGGGTTCCAACAGGCGCAAACACTGTTCGATGGCCTCGTTGGATGGCAGTCGGTCCAAGTCTTCGACGACGCGCCGCTCGACGAGCGCGACGAGCCGCGGCAGGCACAGCCGATTGGCGAGCTCGAGCAGGTTGACGCAGCGCGACGCCGCCACGGCGGGCACCTCGTCCGTGTAGAGGAAGCACAGCAGCTTGTGGAACGTGTAGTCGCGCACGCCGGGAAAGTCGATGACTTTCGCCTGGCCCTCGCGGAAGTCGCCGCCGAACATCGCCTTCATCATGTCACAGCGGCACGCGAGCATCGCCTTGTGCGCGCCGCACCCGCCGTCGTCCAGCTCGAAGACGACGTCGGCGAAGAGCGCCTGGTCAAGGCAGACGTCCTGCAGGCGCCGCTTCAGGTGCTGGTCGTGGCTCTCGGGCGCGCACTCGTTGGCGAGCAGCGCGCCCAAGTGCGGCAGCTCGAGCAGCTCCGCCGTGCGCCGCAACTCGGGCAGCTCAGCAGCGGCGCGCCGATCCAACGCGCCCGTGTACATAAACTGCAGGCAGCGCTGCAGCGAGCCGGGCGACACGAGCGTGCTGAACGTGATGACCGTCTGCCCGTCGACGCTGCGCACCGACTGGAAGGCCGGCTCGAGTTCGCGGCCGGCCATCGTCGTCGAGCAAGAGAGCGCCTGGCAGCTGGCGCGTCGCTTGCACATCTTCTGCTCGGCGCGCACCAGGCACTCGGTGTCGTCGGCGAACTCGCCGAGCGAGCTCACCATGCTCGAGTCGGACGTGCTGCGCGCCATCAGGTCGGCGGTGAGGAGGCGATAGAGGGCGGGACTGGCGGCGGCGAGCACGAAGCGATGCGCGGGGAAGCCGACCGGCACGGGTCCCGAGACGAGCAGCACGTCCGCGTGCGAGCGCTCCGTCCACAGCTGCCGGCTGTTGTCGGCGAACGTGCTCGCCGGCTCGACCACCTCCGGCCGGGGCGGCGGCGGCGGCTTGAAGGGCGCCTGCAGCAGGGGCCGCTGCACCTTCTTCAGGTTCGTCATCCAGAAGCGCTGCGCACGCCGCGCCATGAGCGCCGCGCGGATCGCGTTCTCGAAGAGCTCGTTGACGCCGTAGTAGGTGAGCACGGACGTCTCGTAGTAGTAGAGGCCGAGCTCGCGGGCGACGTCGCGCGCCTCGTCCGGCATGACGAGGTCGCTCTTGCGCGTGGCGCGCACAAACGGGCTGCGCTCGCGGAAGTAGCTCAGGTACGCCTCGTCGCGGTACATGTGCCGCAGGTCGTTCTTGCAGCCGACGAGCAGCACGGGCGTGCTGGGGCAGAAGCGCCGGATCTCCGGGTACCACATGAGGCGGCAGTTGCGCAGCGAGACCGGATTGTTGATGCTAAAGCACAGCAGGACGACGTCGGAGCGGCCGTACGCGAAGCGGCGGTCCTTCTCGTGGTCGCCGAACGTGTCCCAGAGGCGCAGCGAGACGGACACATTGTCCACCACCTCCCAGCTGCGCTCGAGCACATCCTTGTAGATGCGGTACTGGTCGATCGCCCACACGGTGGGCACGTGCGTCGCCAGCAGCTGGGCCAGCGACACTTGCTTGTTGCAGGCGCGCGCGCATATCAGCCGCGTCTTGCCGACTGCCGTGTCTCCAACGACCACACACTTAACCAGCTCCTGGTGGGGCTGTTCATTGTCCATCCCCCATCACACGCCGTCACTGGCAACCTGCAAACACATATTCGCATTTATTTATTATTTTCGTTCTCACTAATCATTGTTTTTGAGCAATAATTGTAATTAATGTGACTTTCTCTGCTGACATGCAACAAATTATTAAGTAAATTTGATCGACTTTTGTGAACATGCGGGAGGCCACTAATTCCGTTTTCCAAGTGTTTACGAAGTAAGCGTTTTATGAAATTGAGTCCACTTCATTGACTCTTATTGTTTGAATGTGGTTCTACTTTTCACGTTTTTCGCGGAAATAAGGATGAAACTTTGTTTGCGTTGTATAAATATTCAAACATTTTAACTATACCTACCACACAAATATGCACACATTACAAAAGAGCGGAATGTTTTGTTTTCGAATAAATTATCTATTCATTGGCAATAAAAAGCTATAAATAGAACTAACAATTTAAATCTTTGCATGTCCTGTTTTGCATCAAAATAAACAATAACGTGACGTATGTACATACTTTACTTACAAACTTGAAATGGGAAAGCCACAAAGGAAATCTTCCAAACGAAAACGCGCGTTTCTTGTTTGAACAACAATAACACTTGATGATGATAAAAATTAGGACGAAATTAGAAAAATGATAATAATAAAACGACTCGCGAACAAACGAACAACTCGAGAGCGAGTCTGGCGAGCAACTGTTTCTATTTGATATTTGATTGAAGCGGCGGCCTAACAACTAAACAACAAGTTGCCGATCCCGCTCCAAGTCCAGCCTCACCACCGCAATTGCGCCTCGTTCCTCGTTTCGGTTCCTTGTTCTTCATCAATTCAAAGAATATAAATCATTATTATTTATAGCAATAACGCTGCACTTGTTTTGTATGATGCTGCCAGTCTCTTTGTCGCGTTAAAAATAGCCGCGGCATTCAGCGAACAATGAGCAATAAGCAGCCAATGAACTTTCATCAATAGATTAATTTAATTATTAATCGCAAACTGGCATATCTCAACAAAACAAACTTGAAACAGGTTGAATTCATTTAATTCGAACAACGCTCCTCGATTAAGTTAGTTTGTTTGGCTGCTTGACCGTGACCGTGACATTTTTTACCCAAGTTCCAAGCAGTAAATTGCCCGAATTTAAACCGCACTCATCTGCAACTTATTTATTTATTCTGTCTTGGACTCGCGGCAATTTTGGTTCGGTTTGTTATTTAGTCATTTGATTAACGACATCATGTTGAATTCATTCAATAACATAATTTACGCGTTATTAAGAGCGATTGTGACGTATGGCTAGGAAAAACAAGCTCACAAAATACGGCGTACATAGCAAGATAAGGAAAATTAAACAGTTAATTTGAAAGAAAATCGCATGTTCAGCGCTGCGTTTATATTTACTTGCGCTTAAACTGCTTACAACCGGAACTGTTAACGACGCATTCATTAAATGATTAAGTTGATGCGCTTTGTAAATTGACGCCACATGCTGGCACGCACGCATCAACAACTTAACTTAACTCTTCAATTCAACACTTCGCGAGGAAGCAAATTTCGATGAGAACAAACTAATGATGATGTTTAAAACAAACATTCAATTGTTTTCGTCGCGTTGGTATTTGATACAGCCTGCCTGCATTCTTTATTGACTTTGTGTCTGGCCGTAGTCATAATTTGAGCATGGAATTAATAACAACCAAACAATACGTATGTACAGCAGGCGACAATGTAGGAATCAAGTGGCGTGGCAGGCAGAGTGGAAAGAAGCGAGCAATGCAGTGGGCAGTGGGGTGGTCATGGCTCGCACCTCGCCAAAGTCAATGATGGGCGACGGGGCGGGCGTATTAAGTGAGGTTAGGAACGCTTTCCCACTTACACGCGCGCACCAACTGCGTCATACGAACGCAATCAACAAACCCAAAAGCGAATGCGATTCACCTTGATTATTGCTTCTTTCTGTCCATCTATTCATTTCTGTTTCTAATCTAGGGAGTGTGTGCGATACTCACATTCATCGGCTTCGTAGCGCAACACAATGATTGAATAACATTGATTTCGAGCGTCCTGATGCTATGCCACCTTCGTAACGCACGCGTTTTAAATCGCGGTTTGTTATGTTCAAGTGGAATGAGCTGATGCACAACGAGTTGGATTTGTTTGGCGAGATTGGACGCGCTGTTTACGCACTAGCACCATCAATTTATGATGTAGATGTATGCTATTTGTTTATATATCGCATTCGTTTAGGCTGAGAACGAAACGGTCGTCGTCGTGGCGTCTCGACGACGGCGAAGCTGCGATAAAACTGAATGAATTCGATGTCGATCCATTCTGACGAAAGCAGAAAACGCCGCCTGCTATCACACACAGTGTGTCTAGCCTAGACCGAATCCGAACACGCGCGCAGGCAGAATAAGGAATACTGCTTGCGACGCATTGCAAATCCTTGGAATTTCCAGCCACAGTTTGCTTGTATCCATCCATGTGTCAAATGGCAATCTCCGAGTCATGGAGTCATCAAGTGCGGAATATTTTATTTGAAAACGCAAACGGTTGGTGTGCTGCGCGCACTCGAAAGGGGGGAAGTGGGGGGACGACGTCATTTCGCGTGCATGTCGATTCGATTATTTCCATGCAATGCAAGCATTAGCTGTTCCTTTAAATGAACGACTTTATATATCGAGCTTTTTCACTTTTTAACAAGTTGAGAAATCTAAATTTGTCATTCGTGCTCGTCATTATTCAAAATTGTCACAAAAAGTAAAAATGTTAAGTAATGCTTAAAGTTGAAATGGGAATAAGTGGCAGACAAGAAAAGATCTTTTGTCCTGCGCTGGCGATACTGTTGCTCCGGAGCCTGTGGCTGCGGGGATTGATTTTTCCAGGCGCGTGACGTCACGAGGTCGGCGAAGTTCATTCGGGAGATTGAACCCGTCGCCGTCCCGTCTCCGAAAAGAGTCTTGTATTGCAGCGGGACAGGAAATGCTCTTTGGCGACGACACATCAAATAAACAACAACGGCAGTCTTCATTATACGCTAGGGAGCGCGTCGCGCGCTCCCCTTGGGTGAAAGTGTGAACGTTTATTTAATGCCTAGCTAGACATTGAATTAAATTTGCATTTATAAAATGAGACTAGAATATGTATAAAAGTGGTGTCCCGGTGTTGGCAAATTATTTCTTTTTGATTGTGTTGCATGCCCACTCCATGCCTTCGCGTACGCCACTGGCTTGCGACGCAACGCACGCCTGAATCTGCCAGGCGCGATCTTTGATCGTCGGCAGACCCAACGCGCTCGCTAGCTCGGACGCCGATAACGAGGTGGGCAAATCTTGCTTGTTGGCATACACCAGCAACGGCACATCTTTGAGTTTCTCGTCGTTGAGCAATTCGTACAATTCGATGCCGGTCTCTTCAAGGCGGCGCTTATCAGCTGCGTCCACCACGTAAATCTAAACAAAACAAACCTTAGGCTTAATAATCCGAATCCCTAGTACAAACAAAGTTTGATGGGAGGGAGGCGAAGGTTAACAAATCTAACCTAAACTTATTCAAAACGCATACCAGAATATCAGTGTTTTCGAAATAATTCTTCCAATACGGACGTATCTTGCGCTGTCCACCGATATCCCAAACATTAAGTTTGAATCCGTCACTCACGACCGACTTGATATTGAAACCAGCCGTTGGCGTTATATGCGTGATATCTTCCGAGGCAAGCGTTTTCAAGATTGTCGTCTTGCCGGCATTGTCTAAACCCAACAGCAGTAATCGCAGTTCGCGTTCGGGAGTGGATCGCAGTTTGCGCAAAATTGAAAGTAGGCCCTGCTAGTGCGAAACAAACGTTCAAATCAAACCGTGTTTGTTGTGGTTAGTGACGCGACACGCGTAACCAAGGCAACCGCGCCTGTCTCAGTCTTGCTTGCGCTTACCATATGCATGCAATTCGGATTTAATTTCACAAAAATGCCTTTATTTGTTTAATATACCTACCATTATTGTTATTCGTTGAGGTTAATTATTAATGAGCGATTCCACTTCTCAGATAAGGCACTTTGAATTGAACGTCACCGGGGCAGGGTAAATTTCGCTTGCGGTCACGGTAGGCAAACAGCGCGTTGTGACGAAAGTGTAGCCCCGCAGCCGAGTAATTTCAAATCGATATACCTTGACAATAACATCAAAACATGCCACAGCAGCTCGTTTACGCCGGTTGCAACTTATTCGGACAGATGGTGAGCTCATCAACACTTACCGTCGACGAGTTCGCCACTTGTCACATCGAACAGTCGTCGCCGTTGATCGATATCGCATTGGGGCATTCTATAATTGTAATGTTACACGCAAACGGCGTCTTCTTCCACGGACACGGTTTGAAACCGCGCGACACACACCGTATCACCAAGATGTCACTACCACCAAATGCGGCTGCACCCAAATTGGTGTGCGCTTCCGACACGAGCGTCTTCCTCCTCGATCAAAACGGCAGCTTGTTTATGCTCGACTTGTTGAACAAGACGCCGGCGTTCATTCAAAGGCATTCTTTCCTCTTGCGGGATTCCGCTTTGGATTCGGACAATAAAGTTGTTGATTTTGTAGCTGGCTGTACAATGAATGTGGCACGTACTGAATACGGTGATGTTTACAATGCGCCCAATAAAGTCGACTTGAGCCCCGGGGGCAATGGGCAGGTGACTCGAATACGTGTTGGACACGAGCATTGCCTGCTGTTGGACTCATTGGGGAATGTTTATAGCTTCGGTAATGGAAGGTAGGTTGGTAGGCTGCAAGACAGCTGATTTGGGAACAAAGTTTCATGTTTTGTTTATGCGAGGGCAGCCGAGGACAATTGGGACACGGGGTGCTGCAAAATGAGGAGGGAGATAACCCGAAATTGGTGGAAACTCTTGCGGGGATCTTCATTGTTGACATTGCATGCGGTGGGTGGCATTCCATGGCGTTGAGCCGCGATGGCGATGTGTACATTTGGGGATGGAACAGTGATGGGCAAGTGGGGATTCTCGACGATACAACTGGTGAACCTGTGTCAGTTGTGCCCACACCCCAATATCTACCACTTGCTGATGATCTTAATGTTTCTTTCATTTCTGCTGGGGCAAGGCATTCAATTTGCATCACGAGTACTCGCAATGTCTTTGCTTTCGGGTGCAATAAGTTCAATCAATTGGGAATTCCTGGCAACGATTCAGCCACAGTTAGACGACCAACGCGAGTCCATCAATTACAAGGAGTGAAAGTATTGCGCGTCGTTTGCGGACCTACATCAACTGCTATCTTAACAGAGGATAATTGAGTCAAATTTATATTGTTATTTGTTGCGTTTGTGATATTTCTAAATCCTATTAACAAGTACAAAGAATTCAGGTTTATATTTAAGTATGGCACGCCGTTTTACTTTTTAAAGTAAAAATATTAATAGGTAAAATTTAAATAAGCTAAAATAAAAATGGGCAATAAAATGACATAGCAAAATAAAAATTGGTTAGCAATAATT
>JARJDT010023541.1:0-22894 GCA_030264655.1 Leptusa sp. GC000079 | reverse complement strand
AAGCTATATGCCTGAATTTTCTATCATCAGCACTGATTGGATGGGAAAACGGGCCGCCAAATGCAATATACTTATAGATACCCGGCAAACTCTGAGATTAGAAGGGGTTTGAGAATTTTCACTTGGCATCCCAGAAACATTTATATGAAATCTGGATGAATTGATATTCAGTCACGGCATCAACTCCCATTTCAGCAGCTCTCCTCCGAGTATGCATCAGCTATCGTTGCGGTTGAAGCCGGTGGGTTTTGCTTACTATACCAGCCAACATAGTGCAAGCTCGTACAGCCGTACTGCCAGAGCGGCTGTGGCATGTGTATACAAAGCGCACAAGGAGAATATACAAGTCGTGACACAATTTCGTTGCAGCGTGCTTTTTGAATTATTTACTTGCATTCGCAGCGCGCACCTAACCGCACCTTAACATACCAAAACCCTCTCTTACTTGCCACTTGCAATTCATCGCGAAAAGCATGCATCGGTTGATGGCGAATTCATTATGGGGCGACGCGAATGCCGATGTTATGTTACCATTTCCGTGTATTGCACTTTACCACTATTTTCAATTTGAAGTGAATATGGATTTTTACTTTTTCAAATGAAAATATCGTGAATCGAACAACCCTAACAAATACAATAATATACGCAGTATCCGAACCAGTTTAATTAAGTTCGTTCGTGGTTTACAGTGCTATCCTTGAAACACATTTATTTTTTAATTTTTGTTTTTCTAGCGAGTTCGTGCCCGGCGCCTCCACTACCAGTAATATCGCATTTTACATGTCAGGACGTCTGAACTTTTCACTGAGCGGAACAGCGTGTCTTTGAGGTGAATACCGACTCCTTCGGCGAATAGGCTCCTCACGTAAAATACTTTACATATTCAATTACAACAAAGCGATCATAAATTTTCCTCGCGAACGTCAAACGTTAAAGCCGCGCTCGAAATGCATTTCTACATCAGTGACATCAGTTAGTATATCCGGAGGTAGGTAACAAAATGACTATCTATTTCTTTTACGAATATTTGGGAAGTTTAATAACAACGCACACAAAATTTTTATTGTTGATATCATTTGAGTATAAAAAGTACATGCCCATTTAAACATAAAACCGTTGCCATTTTATTTTTATGTCCTCTACGAGTGCTGTAATATGTAAGATTTAATGGTACGGATGCGATGCGGTGTCATTCTGGAGCCGTGCGGTTTCAGTATATTTTGTGCTTTAGTGGTTGCTTCAGCGATGCGCCGCGATCTGATACTGTACTTGGCCATGGCGACTCTAGCCAAAAGTGTCAGTGGCAGGTTTGCAATGCTGCTTTTGGCAAAAACAATTGATCTTTTGGCGGCATAAATAAGAAGGCAGCAAGTATCCGAATTCGTTTATTTCTTCATAAATCACGAGTATTAGCATCACGCATTGTCACCTTTTTAAGCCTTCTGCCAATATGTGCGCTTGTTAAATTATTAGCCTGCATTGCTCGAATGTTTGCGATCGACCCAAGCACTAAATATCAGGATGTTGAGTGATATATGGTAAGACGAATACCTAGTGCAAGTTGGGCACCTATGGTCATAAAGAAAAGCTAAGCTTATTTTATTATGGCCGACTGTTACTCCAAGAGGCTTAATTTGTGTCATATATATCTCCGAAATTACACCGAAACAAATATAAATTAGAAAAGAAGAACATCAATAGCCAGTGCTGCCACCATTCTACTCTAAGTTACTATGGTTAAACTGAAACAATATATTTTAAAAAGCCTAATTACCCCTAATAAAAACTAGATTTAATAAGTCTTGACCTCCTTATATCCGTTTAATATTGGTAGTAATTCGAAGGAAATGTCTAGTTAGCAGCGATTCTGGATTTAGTTCAGGTATTCAGTGCATGGTGTGATAGCCGAGAAGCTTTTCCCATGCGAATAACGTGTACTCGCGAATATGTTGTGTAGATGTAGGCGATGTGATATTGCAATTTGAGTGCATAATTTACATGCACTGTGGACGGCTAAGATTAGATATGTTCGAGCGAGCAAGTTAAGACGTAAGTAAGAGGTGGAAGCGTGCTTTGAGCTTTGCACTGAAAACTGGTCTAAGCTATTGTTTCTGATATCAACAATCGAAGTGGTAAGCGAAACCCATATTATTCATAACACTCGCCCGAGCATATTATAGTATTATCCTGCTGTCTCATGTTTGACTAATGGAGCTGGGCATATTACAGTAGTTCGTGACATCAATATTATTATTGCATTAACACGCGGTTAAGTAAACTTAGGGACACCTCTCACCTCAACCTGCCGGGTATCGAAATAGTTGGAAATATAAATAAAGGGAAAGTTTGTTTAAATATTTAGACTAAGACTGGGTGCTGGCGTGCTCGTCAAATATTTTTCGCAAAACTTTCCCTTCTGTTGATTCGGGTTGGTTGGGCTGCTGCTGGTTATCGCCAGAGGCTTTTCCATGTCTTGTTTTATTTTATGTCCCAACATTCAAAGCCTCTTCGTACTCGCACGTTTATGTACGAGAAAGTTAGGTATGTTCGGTGTGCAAATCCTAAGCAGCAAAACTCAACATCAAACAAAACCGAACAGGTCACACAGTTGCCAGCAGCTGAACACAGGCTTTGGTCGGGGCTGAAGAGAAAGCGCAATTCGGCTAAATCATTCATAACATTCTCGTATACATACATAGAGCGCCGTTAGCCTAGTCCGCATGTTCGCGTGGTATTATTTTACGCAGCAGTATTGTTATTCGCTAATTTCGCTCCTCTTTGCTCTGTGTGTTGTTGCTTTCAGTGTCTAATTAATGAATGCACGGAAACATATACATTTATTAAATTAATATCTAGGAAGCCGGCTTAAGCTCTGCTCGGAGATGGAGAGCTGCTGCTGCTGCGGCCAAAACACATTCAACGAAAAGCTGACAAACTAGCCCGAGCACCACGAAACTCTCGTATTTTGTTGTAACAACGCAGTGCGACAGACGCAACCCGGTTGCAATATTTAGTATGTATAATTAAATAAAATGGTCTAGTTGAGATTAGTCCTGTGGCAAACAGCTGGACAGTGGTCGTCGACAGACAAACGAAGCTTGAAATGTCTTTGATAAATAATTTCGTATTTAATTGTAATTAACAAATGGACGTGATAAACCTGTCTCAGCGTTGTGTTTTGCTATAAACAAATGCGAACCATCAGAGTTCTAAGCAGGCTTAGCATTGCTACAAGCTTCGACAAGAGTTACTTACTTATTTCTGGTTTTAAAAGATATAAGTACTTTGATCTTATAACACAAATAACTTGGTTGGTATGAAAAATAAGCGAAATACAAAAAATGCGGGAGCAGCGAAGAGCGCGAGCAGCGTCGACTGTAAATCCGTCGAAATCTAACCGCCTCGCTTTTTCCGTATAATTGAAGGAAAGATTTTGATAAATCGCCAAAGTACTGGATTACTTTCAGCAAACAGGCCATCGATCGATGCACTGTGAAGTTCCTTAAACCGTTTTATCTCTTTGTTGTTATCGCGGAATATTTTTTCCAGCCAGCTAGCAGCATCCCATCCTTTTTGAAGGATGCGTAAGAGTAGATATAACTTTTGAAGAATGTTTACAACGCGTAAAACAAAAATTAAGTAATGCGAGTCGTAAAAACAATCTTCTTAGAGGGTCCAACACTTGAGAGAGTTCCTTCGCAAAACAGCGTTCTCGAAGGGGTGAAGTCGCCTGGGATTTAGTATTGTAAATTTTTAACATCCGTTTAAGATACCTTCTTATTCTTATTTTCGCAAAAAATGCACAATACACAACTTTTTATATTAGTATTTGATGTGCGAGCGTTGGTTCCTTTCATTGATGTGTATTGTGCAGTAAATCTACTGGGATTTTATTGAGGATTGTCTGCGCTAGCGCATTTTATGTAACACGCTGAAACGATATGTCATGATCTAAAGAACATGATCGACATATTACATTTCAAACGTTGGCAAATGTTGTAGGTCAGCAAAATGTTAATTTGAAACTACCGCAATATTTTTTGTTGCCGCCTGCTTTGAGTGCGATCTGTCAAATTCGAACCGGCCAAGAATCGTTGTTAATCAACATCTATTGACAATAACGGACTCTCTATTGTATTGGCATTTGAAAATGGCACACATTACGCATTTGCTAGATGTTGATATTTGATTCTCTAAAGGTAGAAACATTATTTCAAGTAAGCCAGATTATAAATAGGCCAGAAGATAGCAATATATGACGAGGATCAAAAGGCGCATGGTTCGGAAATCGGGCATTTGTTGTGTTTGCTTATAGCACCCCTAAGGCGATGATTCCTGAAGCTAGGCTAGGCTAGTCCCATTACGTGGGACAGCCGAGCTGCTCTGCCTCTGCTTCACTCGTACAGACTTGATAAATCATAACGGAACGCCATATTGGCCAGGGGGTGCCCAAAACAACTCCGCTGTGGTATAGTATGTGCTCGTGGTGTACAGGGTGGCGTGGTGCTATTTCATGTAGCGTCGCCAACATTGTATACGCTTTCTGCGCTGGTGGCGGGTTAGTGAATAAAGGGATGCAGGGAGAAAGCGACATGGCATGGTAAGGCGCGAGGGGCGGCGGTCGGTAATGCGTGCTAATAAACCTCTGCATGAGTTTCAGGATTTCGCAGCAACCAAGTTGAACAGGCGCGCTTCGGTCTGTGGCGTGGCTCGTATGTCCTCATTGCCGTGACTTTACGTACTCATTCATCCTCATTTCACGCGACTCATGAAAAAATACTAATTGCATTTATCCATTTGAGTTTGTTAGTTTAAATGAGGCCGGAGTTCGCTGCCGCACCGCAACGTGTGGTGCTCTTAGTTGAAAATGTTACCTAACCCTAACATCAACGTGGAACACGCGGAGGTACACACCTAAAGCTTATTACTTCATGTAACGCCTTTCAAACACACATTCAGCAAAAATTCTCCCAACTTTATACTAACAACAACCGTTGGTGTGGTGCGGCTGCTGCTGGTATTCTGGTGTAGCATACACTTCACTTCAGTGTTAGGCGAGCACGCCTCACACCGCATCCCTTTTATACACATTTTGCGGTTTATTACTTAAAAGGTGAAAAATTGCATGTGCTTTTCACCCCTAAAACCAACATAAATGGTTATAAAAAAATCACATCCTATTTTTTAAGCACGCATTGCTGGACCCACCTGCACACTACACTATAGCCGTAGATTTGTTATGTAATGCAAGCGGGTGTAATGTGCGAGTCGACTCCATGTCAAGTATGAGGCCAGGATGTTGCTGCTGGAATTGTATTATGCAATGTTTTCCAGATTGGCCGTGCAAACACGACAAATACACCCCCAAATGCTTGCTGGTGCGATATCAAAACGTGTCAATCAATTGCTTACGCTTCTTTCAACTTTATTTTCGTATCGATATACGTACGATATACGGTACGACACGTCATCCATATTTGTTTAACGTTTTGATACTCTTGTCGCGGCAATATAAAAAGTGTGCATGTTGTCTGTTTATCTGTGTGTGTGTTCACAAAGAAGCGATATATTCATGCAAAAACATAAATTCGTAGGTTCTGATCGCGCAACGAAATAATACTTTTTTACGACATCATGTATGAAGCGCGCACAGCTAATAATGTTTGCAAAACAAAGTTACGATTAGGTTGGTTATATTCTTCATATCAGAAGCGATACGTATACTTTTTTGCTGCTACTCCTGCTCACACCCGACGACGAATAAAAAACTCGAAACTCACATCTGCACGTAAAACCACGAAACGCTTACACTTGTGCACGTATCTCATATCCTTACAGTATAGCAGGCTGAGGATTTCTTCGAACAAAGAAAAACGCGAGCATGTTTGTCGTAAAAGAAAAACGTTATCAACGGGCAAATTTGTGTTTTCCCACGAATCTTGGTAATTAAAAGCAATCAATATAGCAATATTGTTATTCAAAGTGCGCGCTATTTTTATAAAACAATAACGTTACCTACCTATATTTAAAATAAACATTGGGCGCCGGTTTTTAATATTATTCCGGGAAAGTTCGCTCGCAAGGTAAAACAACAATGGAATCGCAATGGTTTATGTTATATATATTCTAAGCTCGATGCAGACGCATCGACAGCACAAAAAACACGCAACTATAATACACATACATTCTACATATAAAACTGAACGAATAACATGCGACTGCAATTCGAATTCGTTTGTCTGCACTGCATTTCTCCTATACGATACGCGTTTGTGTATAAACGTTTCCGATATGTAGCGTAAAAACGATTTGGATTTGTCCTCGGGGGATTGGTTCGTATACATAAATTTGTTTATATTCATAAAAGTGTCCGCACTTGAAATAAACCAACAATCATTTCATATATTTAGCTGCTCGCATCGATTGTTTACAAAACACAAAGCATGCATATTCACAGCGCGAGCAACTGAAAGCGTCTATTGAGTAACAACTTAGAAACAGCGCGCTTTGTTCCCAAACCTGGCATATAGGATAGAAGATTGTCCAGGAACGGGCAATTGTCAATGACGCGGCACTCATCAGTCATCACTCATTTATATGGAAACTATTTGGAGAAGGGGAACATTGTCCATCGATTGGGAACGACAAAGTATAATGCTTTGTTCATTGTCCGGCGTTTGGGAACGCAGCCCAAGGGATGGCTGTTGTGAGCAAAATGCCCACACACATATAATTGCCATAGTAAAACAAGCGGCTGTTTGGATGGAGAGTGCGATGTGCAACGCGAGCAGGACAAGCAGGACGAACGAGCGAACAGTCGAACATGGAATGGACGAACTTGAATTTTGTTGAGTGGAGCATGGAGTGCCGTTTCTCTTGTGTTAAAACATATTCATCGAAGTACAAAAGCTAAAACACCGTTTATTTAGTAATTAAATATCGTTGTGCTTGTCGTTTGTTTTTGTTGTTTTTTTCCCAAGTCTATTGTTCGATGTTTGGCATTTCAACAAGAGTGTTAAATTTATGATTAACATGGATGATAAGCCATGTTAAGCTATGCCTTTTTATTCGCTGAATTTACGTTGGGAATTTTGTCATTTGGTTAATGCAAAATTATTGAATTAACCCACCATACCTGCGCAATTTATGCATGATGAGTGTATTCATTACCGTGGTAATTAAAAAGAAATTAAACGCAGTTATGATGGGGAATGGAAAACATTACAATTTCAAAGTGAAGGCAACTTGCGTTACGGCAGGCGCGTCTCATCTTTTAATAAGCGATGATTTCAACTTAATAGGCTCTCAACCTTTCGCCGAGGCCTCCGGAATGACATCGCATTCAAGGTGGCTGATATCTTCCACCAGCCCCAGATTCCTCTAAGTAAGGTAGTTAACTTTAAGGGTGGCTTTTCTCAAGGCTTCCAGACATCTCTGATGGGCTAAGTCTAAGCAAAGCTAGGCATGTATACAATCCGATGCACAATATAGTGCGTTAGTGTGCGATTACGATTGTGGAGCAGTAGATGCTGGAAATAGGCAGGGTGTACTAGTTTCCAAACCCGCATACCATAACATCTCAACAGACGACGACATGATCGTCCGACCTGTGTCGTATTTTAAAGTCGAACTTGCTTATATTCATTGCCGCCGCCGTTTTCGTTGCCATCTTTACAGCCCGTTCTTGGTTCTTGAATACATAGCGTGTGCAAAAAGCACATATAGTCATACACTTCGTTTCATCCATTCGTATTCGCTGCTCGCATTTACATAGATCTATCCTAGCGTTAGGCACATGCAGGCCATTGTGTTGTGGGTTGTAGGCTTGTAGGCGAAGAGCAGTTGTTGTAAGGGCCTCAATTCGCGGCGAAAACGGCACCTAAAAAGGTTTGGCAAACTGATGGCAGTTACGCTGGTAGGCGGTTAAGCAAAATGCCCGTCTGTAGGAAGCTTAGTAGAACCTCAAACAAACGAAAACACTAAGGGATATATGATGCGAACTGCATGTAAGGATGGAGGCAAATTATTAATTACCGTGAAAGGAGTGTTCGCTTGGCTCACTTCCTCATTCACGACTAGCTTTTTCATGCAATTTCAGTATGTATATATGTGGCACACCATCATTCGTTTGTAGCTAACCTGACTCGAACAGGACTAATACTTGCCGCGCAAAATAAAAGTAGCAAAAAGGTTCTTCCTTCTTCAGTTAGAAGATTTGCAGATTGCGATACACAGACTGCACAGGATATAGGTATAGTGATTTGAAATCCGGTTCCGGTGTAAATTTCCGGGTATTATTGATTCTACTCCGGAAATTTGCCGCAAGACAAAGTTCAGTTTTATTTATTTTTTCTGTCCCTAAAGCTCATCCTCATCCTCTGCATCCTTATGTTGCTCTTATTCTTTCATCCGTTCAGCTCTTCTTCTAAAGTAGTGCGCTGCTTTATTTTCTAAATAGACATTTACCTCTTCATGGCAATTATTTTGCCGGAGACTTCAGAAAGTTACAAATTTAAATTAGTCCTCTCTCCCGCACTTTAAATAACTCTAAAGTACCCTACTAGACGCTATAGCTGCTCTCGAGCGCGTCGTTTGTGTGTTTATGTAAAATTTAAAGTACAAAGGAAAATTCCTCGAGAATATTTACCTTCGCTAGTACTAGTACATCCAAGGCGACGTTGCGCATATAGTACTAGGCGTTAGATATATCTATAAATATAAAACGCAGAAGTAATGCCGAATAGGACGCAGCTGTTTGCTGAAGGTATTTGGCAATACGATAACGCAATGCGATAACTACAGCCGAAGACGGCTAGTGAGTCTGGATTCTCTGTGAAGTGAACAGAATTGCTTTTCCCAAGAAAATTGAACGGCAAAGGCAACGTTCCAACGGCGGCAAGAGCAGGATATCTATAGAATACACTGTCGCTCTTGCTACCTGCCTGGATCGACGCAGGACTCGGGAGCGTGTGGCTGTAAATGTAAACATGTATACACATTGCCGAGGTTTCCCACCCCCACATCTGTATAAGACACATCTCTCTTACCCTTTCACGTGTCTTGTTGAAATCTCAAATATGCAACGTTCAATGAAAACTGAAAACCCACAAAAGTTTAAACCGTCTTAACGACTTTCGCGCAGCGTTATCATGACGATCATGCATTATTGAAACATCGATTTGATTTAATTAACAATTGATGAATATTCACGAAGGACATTTGCAGAAACTGAAATAGGTTAGAGTAAAATAATTAGTACTGCACTAAAAAGAACCGCAATTAACATTCGGAGAAGTCCATTTAAAATTGGCGCGGCGCATCTTTTTGTTTCGGAACTGACGTAACTTCGTAATCAAGTTAATTGCAGAACGAGCGCTTTGTATGTATACTCTGTGCACTTTTATTGTCCCTGCAATTGCGCTGTTGTTCATGTAGGCTCACAAAAGAAATGCAAAAATTCGCGTGCACGCTCGCTAATTTTATGTAAACAATCCTAAACAATTGAAGCAACGACCTTTTAGACTTTCTTGACTCTGCGTTATCCTTTTTCGTGCTGCTTTGTTTGTTCTTGTATATGAAATTAAAGAGGTTCATGGTTGTGCGCTCTTCTGTATAGATTCTTTGTTGACTGCGCTTCGGTTCAATCTCAAAGAGCGTCTAAAAGGATTCTTACAGCCCGGCGCATTCACTTAAATTCCTAATTTGTCTATCTCGCCTTGTACGTGACAAAATTATAATTTAAACTTGTACAAACATATGCTACTACATGGAAAATGTTATGGTCACTTTATTGCTCGTTGATTTTTGCTGGATTTGCAGAATGACAGGACTAGAGGCTTGTTTAAATATCAAAGTGTTGCCCGTCATCGTTTTGTACTGTTGGGATATGTATGTTGCGTGAAAAAAGGCATTAATAAAATAAAAGCGTATGCAGGCAGCAGACATTGTAATATGTAACGTCAGCTCGCATCAAATTCTATTTTGTATTTCGTATAGAAAGGGAAATGTAGTAAAGTTAGCAAAGTTAATTCGACTTTACCACTTTGCGCCAAAATGTTTAATTCCTTCAATCTTCATGACCATGAGTAAATAGTTTTGTTATTTGCAATTTTGTGGAAATAATTACATGGCTTTATAACCCAAGTGTTGGCTTTTGAGCTTTGATAGTCAAACGTCTTGAAATTTAGTTGACGTTTATTGGCGAAGGCGCCGGTCAAGCAACACAAAACAGACATCTGTAATTTCTCGGATGTCCGAAAAAGGTACATTTCAATTTTGGCATCCAAATGGATGGTTACTAATGAAGATTAGTGCGTCAGTTTGGGGTGGAAAGGAATGCGTGCATGTCTAAAATGCGAACGCATAATATGTGTGCTAGGGTATAGTCCTAGTCCTAGTGCCTTTGGGGTATGTGGTGCAACGACCGTAAGTGAAACATTATTATGTAATAGCTTTAGTCCATGTCCCTTCCATTAACACTACAACTATGTGCTTTATGTCCGTCGCAACGTCCACGTTTGTCGTATATATTCCTTGCATTCTACTATTTGGGGCGGCGGTGCGTGCCATGCCACGTGAATATTGTGTGTGTCTGCAGTCGCTCCTATTCTATCTAATGCCGCCAGCCGACCCACCACGAACCCACTATTTTGCAGACTTTCAGTTAATAACGCAAGCACGCACGCAAAACTCCTTTGCATCACTGAGGTATTCTACTTTTCGCCGCAGCCCAGCTATATGCTGCGTTGCGTCGGCCTGCCGCGTTTATTCGCAATTTCCTTTTGTCGGGCCACACGTTCCACAAAGGATTCAAATAAGCCACAATTTTTGACGTCACAACCCACAATACACCGGCATTATTTCACCCTTAATTCAAGTTCATAACAGTGAAGTAAATTCAATTATAACATTTAATATTTTATTCGTCTACTTGTTGCTAGGAAAATGCGCGTCTGTGCGGATGGGCTGAGTGTTTCTTGATGCGTGTATAATAATCAGAAAAAATCCCCAAGGACGCAGACCTACCCGCGCTGCCGCTCCCATAAAAATATATTACACGTTTAATTCTGAAACTAATTTAACAAAAAATAATACGCATGAAATACTAAGCTCCTGCCTAACATTAAAATTAATTTGTAGTACCTAATATTTAATATTGTAGGAAGCTATTATGTTTCAGAACATTAATTTGGCATCTAATATAGGTAGTTCAGTTTTTTATTTATTTTTTCAATAGAATTTCCTTTTAAAACATTTTACATATTATTACGAAGTTTATTTTGACTGAAGGTAAAGGTATAAGGTATATGTTATACATGCAGCTTTAATTAATTAACGTACAGCAAAAAGTGTTATAACGTATAGCTACTTACTTGCCAATAGCCTCCGGTGTTTACTTAAACAAATGAATAACAAGCTTGGAATAAAAATAAACACATAGAAGTATTTTTAGTATACCTAATGTTTAACACGAAGAACCAAAGAAATAAAATGGATCTGGCCACACAAATGCGTTAGGGTCAAATTAACAAAACCTAATTGCAAATGCCAATAGCTGAACATTGGATAGGAACGAAATAGAAAATAAGGAAAGCAATCACGTACTATGCGAAAACACATCGAAAACTATGTGTGCATAAAGGAACAATGTACATGGAAAAAGAAGGCAGATGGATATTTAAACAAAACATCAAACACGCACCCGCATTATTTTGCGTACACTGGCTGTGGAAGGTGCATATCAAACCAGCCGACTAAAGCAATACTGACTGATGTATACTAGGCGCAAATAAAATATTTGATTTTAATTACGCGCTGTCGAATAATATATTTGCTAATTACATGGTCCATATAGATATTCGCATGAGTGCGTGAGTATGCATTGTAGTATGTCTATGTTAGTTTAATTTAAATTATCGTATATTAGAATGCCTGTATACAAACGCGAGTTATATTTATGTAGTCAAAGGAAAAATCGATGTAAAATACAAAACTGATTTAAACGAAACGGTTAGAAATTTCGACGGTTCTTTTAACCAACCAGCCTACACAGTCCCAGTCAAGGTTCTTTCCTGCATTTCGCATTCATAATTTTAATTAGTTTTCTATTGCGTGGGGCATTTTATCCTAAAAACTGAAGCTATTTTTCAAAGACCGCAATTAACTGCAGTAATTAGACTTAACTGCTAACTAAAGAAATGCAATTCTGAATATACGGTAGTGCCATTTGCCATACGAAAGAATTATACGTGCGGAGAAAAAGTAAAATTATTTATTTCAAATTAAAATGTAAACCGCCTTCACCCTTGGGTTGAGTTATATCAACGGTTATTTAATGCAAGTCGCATTTGCATGAACAAGCAGCGACTCAATAGTAAGTATCGCCTGACATGTTAACTTAAATAATAATATTAAAACAAATCAGATAAATTGCAAATGGGTACACTTAAGGACAATGCAGATATAATAAATAGAAATTATTTAAAAACATAAATTATGCTTAATGTAAGTAAGCATATTTTATCAACTCGGTAATTATATTATTCGAATGATTCCAGGTCAACAATATATTACATTTCCTTATAATTCAAATAATATATTCAAGATTCAAGGAAACTAATAAACAGGGATGATCAGTTGGTGGCATACGAAGGTAAATTATATACAGTATGTTCGTGAAAATGTTTAATAAAGATAAATCTCTCAAATAAATTAACTTATTAGAAAGTTCTTAGTAAAATAAATGCAAAATGAGTGTATTACATCTTGGTGAATTTGTTTGCGTTGACACAATTTTTTAGCATACAGTATGTGCAATTAGATTGAAGTCTTTATACACGTTATACCTACATTATACAGCAACAACACATACGCATAGAATTGCGTTCTTTGGCATCGTTGGCTTGGCGGGTATTATTCGGTGTTGCTGTTGGCAATGTGCTTCCGTGACTAACCATAAGCAAGCGCGCATGTTTAATGAATAGAAGGAAATTTATGAAATCTCCTTCTATGCCAGCCAGCTTGCCCAGGTTGGTTACAGGGCTGAGAAAGGTAAAGCAAAAGCAGCAAAGCAAGCATCAGGCACGAATAATAATAATATAATATGGGTACCTACGTATACTTACTTTATATACGTATAATATTCAACGCTGTTTGAGTTTTGAACTGAACCCTATTCATTTCGGTATACGTCAGGTTCGGAGGCAGGGAGGCGGCATGCGGGGGCAGGGGCTGAGGCCACGTTGGCGGCGGGGGCACGCAGGTATTCGTACAATATAAAATAATCCATTAATTATGTATACGTTTTAATGAAATTTAAGCATTATCTACTTACGCACATCATTAAATGTTATTCAATAATTAAATTTCCATTTTTTTATTTTAAATAAAAATCCATCATTCTGTTAGCTCGCAGCAGCGCTGCAATACATTTTTTGCATATTGATTGGCTAGTTACGCCGTGCGTCTCTCTTTTGAAGTGAAAGGGAGAGACTGCTTGTGGAAAAATTAAATACAACATTTTACAAGGAAAACGCACCGCAATTCACTTTTATTAAGAACTTTTCTGTTAAGGATCATTTCAACAAAGTAATCGCAAACAATACTTGGCCAACATGCAGTTATTATCCACCAACAATAATATACAATCAGCTGCCTCAAATTTAATTACTAATTACGTGTAAGCATATTCCTGGAAATCTTGTTAGCTGTTTTTGGCCAAACGAGTGCATAAGCGTAGGGCACAGGAATGAAAACTAATTATCGAATTACATTAAAATAATGTTTTAATAACAACAACAAAAGAGTATTTTTATAGGAGTAATTAAATGCAAATAACCACAAAAAGCATTGAAGTTCGGTTCATTGCTGTTTTCCGGATCCGGATCTATGTTACCAGTAAAAGCACGTCGTTTCGGCGAAGCTATTATATTCATGAGAGCAAATGAGTTGGCTGATACAAGTATAAACACTGTTTCATTTGGTGCTGAAGAATAATACGTCTTTTCTTATTACACAATATACAGGGTCACATCATCTCTAGAAAGCCATTTGGTTAAAAATTCGAAAATGTAATCGTTGTTCTTTTACTGTGCAATTTGCTTCAAAGTATTTGAAAGTAGGAAAATAGAAAAGTATAATGCGATGCAAAAACACAAAAGACTCTTTAGTTTCCCCCCTTTTCTTTGTGTTTCTACTTTTCCTTGGAATTAACATGCGACTTTTAGTGACGGACGGGCGTCGTCGTCACAAAACGATCTACACAAGTTGCTTGTGTCGTCGGCGTCCTCGTCGCTTGGGGTGTATCGGCAAAGTATGAAACGTTTGAATTTTCCAACAACTGCTGCAAATATGATACACAAGAGCCCGCGCTAAACGAAACCAATTTTCGTAACGTGTTGTCTGGGTATTACTTACAATGCGCAATATCTCTATCTATACACGATCTAACATCGTCTCGATGTCTCTACTTTAGCGTAACAGTCTTCAATTTGAACGCGTCGCGAACTAATAAGACCATGTCGCACTCGCGCCGCGCGCTCTTTAGGGCACTCTTTTATAACCTTACTATTTCTCAACGATAATGGCATCGTATGTCAGTCATTAAGAAGTTTTATTCATATCACACCTGCAACATTCGCGCACATTCAAACTTTTGCAACTTTTAGCGTTGCGGTAATATTTTCGCGTTTGTGTAAGCCTGTGCCAACTACTCTTATTCTTTGCCCCGAGGCAACGTAATTGCAGCGCATTAATGCCACGCCAGTCGTACATGTAGATGTGCTCTGTGAACAAGAAAATCACCAAAGTACAAACATCTCCACCGGCTATCTTTGCTGGCTTGGGCTTTAAATGCACTTTGCTCCCCTGCTCCTGCCTTCACTCATCCGAGTTAGTAGATACTAATGTGAATGCACTTGATGCATTCTCCAGTCTCCTCCATATGCAATGCCGGGGAGGCATTTAAATCTCTATGCGCGGAAACTTTCGCCTCACCAGTCCACGTAGATTTGAAACTCGACGCTATTGCTAGCTTAGGTGGCAGCAAACGAGCAAACAGGTACGAAAGCATGTTGCATACTCGGCTAATGAGTTAATTATGAATTTCAACTATAACGCCAACTTCAGTTAATGTTTTAGGCCTAGAACATTAAAGGGAAAGCACACGTCCGAAAGCATTGACTTAGATTATTTCCCCATGGATATTTCCCATATAAAACAAATTATATAAATCTTGCAGCCTGAACAGTTCACCACGAAAAAATATATTATATTTGCGTTTCCAAATTTCTGAACTAACTGTTGCTCAAATAAGTATCCGTGTGGTGAAACGTAGAAAGCCCGCTTTAGATGTATTAAAGAGTAAGAGACCAAAGGCTATTCGAACAATGGGTCTATGGCTGAGATTTGCCGTTTTCTGGTATCGTATAGAGTAGAAAACGGTAATGCGCGCTACTCAGTGGTTGTGGTAACTGCATTGAACTCGGTAACTGAAAATCCCCGAATCCTATGCTGAATGCATCATAGAAGAGCCGTGCGGATATTACAAATCAATTTTCTAGGGAATCCAGTGAGGATTATGCCGCTACCTTGAGTACTACACTTGTCGGATCATAGAGGATAAGAATAAATATTACAAATAAGTGCACCACTTGTGCTCCTCATCCGCGTATTATCCACTACCTATACATAAACAGCATCTACTATTTGGAAAAAGCAAAATTAAATATTTATAAGATTGTTCTTTCGTTCTTTCAGACTACATAACTTCATACATAATACACGCTCAGAATTTGCAAGTAACTATGGGTGCGTTTTATGGACACTAACTCGTATCACTCAAGCGAGTGAACGGTTGACATGTTTTACGCACTTGAGTTTAGTTTTTTTCCTCTTGATTAAGACGTTTAAGGCAGAATTGTGCGCAATATGCGCAATGCGTATGCGCCACATAAAAAACGTTTTAATGCATTCAACTTTCACTGGCGTAACTTTTGGGTGCAAAAAAATGCTCCACGTAGAAAGACCTAGGTTATAGCCTGATAGTCTAAAATGTACTAATTAAGAAAAGTATTGAAATGTGCTTTGACTGTAAAGTATGGGCATATAAGTACCAACCGAAGCTATTAAAATTTATCGTGAATTTGAAAGGTACACGCTCTAGGGCATTCTAACGGAAATGAGCTGGTCGCAAACATGTATTAAAAAAGCTAATGAGAAGTAACAAGCGAGGGCAATAGACATGGCGAATGTATGTGAAAATAATTACCGCGTTGATATTTGATGTGGTGCAATCGGTAGGCAGAGCGACTTTTATTGCGGACGTTTGTTTGCGACAATGAGTATGCGGGGAGAACGATGAAATACGAAAATGCGCATTGGGAGGTGAGTGCATGCCGTCATTTCGGTATATGCCAGTGCCATTGGGACGACTAAAATGGAATGGAACTATATCAGTCGCGGATATGTGTGTGCCGTTCTCTAATCCCCTTCTGGCAGTGTCTTCCGGCCCCGTTAATAGTTAATGCTAATGCTCTGCCAGGCTAATAGCCCTATTCCTATGGCTTCCATTGCTTTCTATTAGTAAACAACGCCAGCCCAGCTTCACGCTCCGCACCACTTTCAAATCGTTTCGGCATCACATCATCGACAAGCCAGTAAAATATGTGCGTTTTTTCAGCCTACATTCACCGCCAGAATTCGGATTATTATACAAAGAGTTTGGATCGTGGCATCCCTGGTGTGCGGTGTGGGTGTAGCTGAGATTTATCAAACTCACCAGGATAATAATTCACCTGTGAAATACCTCAGTGCTTTTAGCAAGTTGTGCGTTCAATTCTGTTCTGGCCACATCCTTTGATGTGCGCTGTGACATGATAAGAAAACATTGCACGCCAGGAGCAGTTTCGCCCGCAAAACTCCTAGTCTAGCTACTCTCCAGATAGAAACAACCCGTCTACTTTAGGCGAAGCAAAGCACGGCAAGGCCATCCCAGCCCAATGTTGTTGCTTTAGAGCAAACCCAATGATCCCAGCGTCGTCGTTCGCTTTTCTAACCTTCGTTCCGGTGCGGAACAACTGGAGGCTAGTGCGGATCCGCCGGTATACACAGAACATATCTTGACAAATCATTTCTTTTGTCCTTGTGTTGTGCCACTCTCTGTTTACTAGGAAGCCTCGGGGAAGAGTTAGTCTTCTTGAAATACTTCGTCTTGTGCGATAAGGGTGTCATAGTAAGACGTTTGCAAAAGCCCTTATCTTGTTATAACGCAATAAGTGCATGTACAAAGCGGAAAGAGGATGAAATGTTAACGCGTATACAAAGAAACGTTGGCATGATTGCATCGTCGCGTTGCTACTCGTAGGTAGGTGCAGGAATTTTGACTTGACTGCGACCAATTTGCTTTAACACCATCGCGCGCGCAAACTTAGCACACAGCAAATTGCAGAATGTTTCCTGTTGTTCGCCTTTGTCTGCTCAATGTTGATTTTTTCCACATCAACACTAATGGGTCGTCGCCGGAGGGACAAAATGAAGAGATTGTCTTTAATGCCATTAACTTTTAATACTCGTTTCAATTACGTTTCCTATTGAAAAGCAAACGGGCAAAGTCGAAGCGATTGTAGTTCCGATATAGTAGCTTATTTCCAGTTTCGGATTAAAGTAACACTAGCGAGGTAGGCTTAACACCGTCGTCTGATGTTCACTTGCGAATCTCTAATGGGCATGAGCGGGAATTTAACCAGCCAGATACTCGTTCCAGATGAGCTAATGCAAATAGGAAAGTATAGCGAACAATTAGAACATCAAACGCGCAACTGATGAAATTCGTGTAGACAAGCAGGTTTAAGCGCAAAAATAAAACCTAATCCAAAACGGGTGCCCGCATTAAACACCTCCCACCTTTGGCCAACGCTACACATGCAACCTTACGTACATGTCGGAAATAGTAAAGGCACTACTGTAAATAATCAGAGATACGTACAAATAAGCAACGGAAAGCTTTCATCATTCAAAGTGTTGTGTTGGGCAACGCTGGTTTGGGGACTATAGTTGGCTGGATTATCTGGACCAACTATAGGACTAAGAGCATTAATCAAATTATGCGAATTCAATGTAATCTAGAGTTTAATGAGTAGCATCTTGCACATTATCCAACATCAGGATGTTCATATTAGGTTAGTGATTAATGGTGTATGTAACGGTTGAGGTCCACTCACTTTGTTTGCCTGCCTTTGCTTCTGGGCGCAATTTGAATGTTCCGAAACCCACAAGCAAATTGTGTTGACTGTTGATAAAACTCGGCGTTAAGAAAGAAAGCAAATGCTGAAGATTCCGTGTGGTCAATTAAAATGCTTGGGATGTATGCCACATTCCAGCAGGAACAATCCGCTTTCATCATGGAATATGGCTCCACTCGCTCTTCGCTACATCCTGCACTGCGTTTGGTTTAGATGCTGCGAGGCGAGGGTGAGGATAATATAGAGCAGCACAAGAGCAAGAGCGGGCGCCAGCGTAAATATGAACACACAGAGCGCGTGGATGTGATGTATGAATAAAGTTCTAAATAAGCAATGTCGTGAATTTATAATGTAATATAGTTCCGGCTTTAAATCCATTCCGAAATGACCCGAAAACACAGTGAGCGGCTGTTTTGTTAAGCACTATTGTTGACCGAACGCCAATTCCTACATCAAGCGCAGAAAACATGTGAGAGCCAGAAAAGCAGATGAGAAAACGACCCGCCGAATGTTGGGGATGGGAGATGATGCGCCCGTTGCATATTTCGTCTCTGTCTAAGTATCAGAGCAAAGGCCGTAAATTCTTACAGTTCTGGGATCTCTTGTTCGCCCAAATGAGTCTTTTTTAGAGGCTTCTCGCAGCTCCACTGCGTACACACAGTCAGATCGAGACGCATCACATAAACAAGTGAATGTAACGACTCTACCTTCATACCCTTGACACTACCTTCCCATCCTGTTCCATTTCAAATATATAAGTAACCACCTTGAAACATGTTACGCATTTTCTGCTCTTCGGGTCCTCATTCTCAACCTGGTCTTAATGTTCCTGATCCGAGTCCAGTGAGAATTGCCTTATTGCAAATGGTAATTCAAGCCTGAATATATTCACTTATTAAATCTGTTTGTTATTTTTATTTGCGCATAAAACTTCCCAAATTAAATTCTGTAACAGACTTCAAACAACATTGGCTAATTATTATTTAACAAGTAGGAAAAAATAAAAATCGCAGTTGAAAGGTTATACGTTAAAAAATATGACATTAACATTAAGAGCGTACGTTGTAAATTCAAAAATAATTTATTATTTACAAGAATTTCTAAGTAAAGTTATAGCTACATACGAAAGGCAAGCAACCCATCTAGTCAACCGGCACCAGCAGATGGAGATGGAGCCGAAACAAATTTGCGCAAAGCGAGGGATAAAAGAGAATATCTTAGTAGCATAACACCCTGTCGCTGTTGATTTCATAAAATCAAAATAGAAATTCAGGAAATTAATAATTCGCCGGAATAACGCAATTACGTTTAGACATAAAGTGGATTTTCTTTTGCCATCAGGAGCACACGGCGAAGGACGACGAGCTAGCATGTAATAGCGTAATGCAAAATCCTGTATAAAGTGAGTACGTGCTTATTTATTATTAATACACGCCCGCCCGCCCTGCACGACTCACGGCTGCGAGCGCGAACATCAAAAGATCGAATGCATTTCTTATGCTTCAGGTGTCGTCATGTCTCATCTAAATTATTCAATTCTTCCTCCCAAACACAGCGATCTATGTTGGCACAACAACACACATTCGTCCTAACGATATAAATGCACGCCAAGGGTAGAAAAACGACTCTACAAAGTCGTCCTGTTCTACGCACCAATGAGCATCAATATCAATGTATGCATAAAGGGTGGTAAGGATGTGAATGCTCCTGCAGGGCTGATACTTTCAATACACCGAATTAAAAATTCAACTGTAATAAATTTTCATGCACATCTTCATTTCCAAATACAGATAGCTACAAGCAATGTGTGGACACCCAACGCATAAAATATTTATATGCAAAAATATTATTTGTATTCATGAAGTTATAAATAATTAAAGCCTGTACGGGGCGTCATAAAAAGATCGTAACCAATGGTGCGCTTTATATTCCGAATCAGTAAAATCAATAAAAATCAAATTTACCATGGCAAAAATTGCGGTTTGGCTGCTTTCCAGTTGGAATATTAAGTCTTGCTTAAGTCGACAAAACCAAATCACTCATAGCGCAGCGCCACGTGTCTTAAATGCTCCTAGTCCTCTTTGAACTGTTTATAATTAAGTCACAAAAATTCATGTAGATTATACAATGGGTCATTTTGGGTGCCTAGTGTGTCACCAGTCGAAAAAATGGCGCTGCGGGTGTATGTGTTTAGCATATGAGATTAGCGCCATCCTTTCGACCGGTGACTCACTAGTTCTCTCAATCTGTATAAGCTACATATCTTATGATTCAAAACTTCGTGAATTAAAGTGTGCCATACAAAAAATGAAGCTCGTCTGGGATTGTATCAATTTAATGTGAAAATGATTATTTGACGACCGATTTACAAAAATACACATGACTTATATGTCTATCTTTCTCTTCCATGGCACACTAAAATTCAAGAAGTTTTTGAATCATACGATAGGTGCAAAAATTATAGTTAATCGATATTTAGGAAAAAAACTGTATTTCAAAGTTGACACGTATAAATGAAGAACTTAATGCCTCAACATTACATATTTCTGTCAACACGACGAAATTACCGACAAACTAATGGCTTTCAATAACTTGGAAAACGGAAATTTCTGTGCATTAATACAGTGGAAGCGGATGCGAAGAACGCGTTTGCTATTTACGCAGTTATAGTATGCACACACATATTCTAAAGCAATAATGTAATTACACCCCAATATAAATGTTTCGGCTTGCCATGGCGCGTTCGTATCACACCCGCGCCGCACTAGCGAGGCATTAGAGGGGAGAAACTCGAATGAATCGAAGATTGGTTATTTATGAGCGTTTTCGTGGTCGTACGAAAACGAACAGGTGTTTTATCACTCACGCAAAACAATCAGTCGACATTGAGTGATCGTTGATTGTGTGGAGCGAGCGCCGAATGGGGTCTGTTTGCAGTACAGGCGGCGGCAGGCGGTGTGAAACGCGAACGACGTGCCGCGCTCAGTTCAACATAATAATATAATAAAGCTCCGAATGCGAATTGTTGGAAATATTACATCGTCGTCAGTCGTCAAACGGTGTGCGCGTCTTAACTGCCTGCTTGCTTGCTCATTGCGAGCAAATTTAATGCAAGATTTAATATTGAATAAGAAACTTTTAAAACGATATGGCCAGGTTATAAATCCGCGAACCATTAAGGCAAAGCAAAGAGCGCACCAGCTTGTTTTCTTGGATAGCAAACGAAGGCGTTTATGCTCGATTTTTTACGTCGTCGTTCATACAAATTTCCTCAACACATCGTGCGAGCCAAATATGATGTAATTTTCCAATTCAATTATGTACTTATACCGGGAAATAAAATACCGGAATGGAATAAATAAAATTGTCATTCGAAACTCACCTGAAACAAAACAACACATATGCTAAAGTACCCAATTACTGTTACGACATCATAAAACATAAACAAAACACAATCGAATATATATTTGTGCACGGCATTTTATTTATTATTCAATGCTTAAAATACAATAACTTATTCCCTTTTTCAACTGCAATTACAACGACTAGTATTAACTCTGAGAGTCCGGGACACTGCTTGAAGTAATCGCAGGTAGCCCAAGATTTGTCGCCATTATCTAACGAGATAATCGAATTCGCGTCTGCCGAATGGTAAGCATCACTTCGGTAGTAACCAGCCGGTAGGCAAAGAATAGGAATTGAGGCAGCGTGGAATTAGGACAGGGGCATGCTTCTTGAGTCCCTTTACCCATCTCGTACTTACGAGAAGTAGGTATAAGGTAAGAGAATTAGTGGAATTGTTTGAGAATGTAGGATGTACAAAGAGTTTCAAATTGAATTACCTATCGCAGGGATTTTGATCCAAATTGGGTATTCTGAAAGGCAACGAAAGGCCCAAGCAAGTCTGGTGGTGCCAGAAGCAAGAAGGAAAGGACGAGTGAGGACATTGGCGGCATCAGCCCCGTATCCTACAATCATTCGCCTGCGACATACGAAAATGCGGCAAAGAAGTGATTTCGATCGTAACTCGCGGTTAAGCAGCACGTTTTTAGCTACTGTGTGAAAAAGTTAAACAACGGAAAGTCAACAATTTTAACGAACGCGCCAAAGTTGTGCGCTGTAAACGTTTTATTGTTGCAGGTAAATTGGATCAGATAGGCTTTTAGGCATTTATAAAAAAGTCCTTTTTAATAACTTGAAATATTTATCCCCCACACGTGCCTTTAAGGACATTTCTGACATTAAAATTGCTCAACCAGTGTTTTGTATTTGTTGTTTGACCTAAACATCGTTTTACATTTACGATGCTTTGCTCCCTTTACGATGTCGATTAACAAGTAATAAAAAGAAACTCAAAATAATATTCTCGTTTCAATATTGTCGTAAAATATTTGAATATGTTTTTATCCAACGTCGACTAATTGCGAAGTGAAAATTTCCAATACGGCATTTAATTGGTTTTAGACGTTTTTAGCACTGAAATAAAAGTGCGCGTATACGAAATAAACGCAGAAATGGGAAAAACAATGGATGTGCTTTTTGCAGCGGTCTTTGCTGCGGTGTTTATTAGCTTTTCAAAAGTTCAAAAACCACGCGAACGCAATTCGAACCCATCAATGACTGTATCTACTCGGCTAAAGTTCAATAGTTTTTTT
>JARJDT010023536.1:0-15792 GCA_030264655.1 Leptusa sp. GC000079 | reverse complement strand
TACAGGTTCCTGCAATTTCAAGCGCCATCTTCACGTTCGCGTACCAACTAGTACCCCAAGTCACATGTATGCTCGCTCCTTAGTGAAACGCCAGTTTCATAGCCTACTAGCTCCATGGCATTGAATCAATTAATTGTATGGTAATTGCCTATCCTTTAACTTATAGTCTGATTTTAATGAAACATGAAACGTCGTATTTAGAATTTATATTTAGAAAATTGTATCGACTTTATGAAAGAAAAAATTCAAAATAAAATTGGAATCCAAGAAATTAAAATCGAAAATGTTATAATGTTATAGAAACAAGATTAAAATAGCGAAACAAAACGCATGTTGTTGTTTACTCGCCGCAGAGAAAAATCGATGTTATTACATAATAACGATTTGCTATCGTATGATTCAAAACTTCTTGAATTAGAGTGTGACATGGAAGAGAAAGGTAGACCTATAAGTCATGTGTATTTTTGAAAATCGGTCGGCAAATATTAATTTTTACGTTAAAATGATACAATCCCAGACAAGCTTAATTTTTTACATAGCACACTCTAATTCACGAAGTTTTGAATCATACGATATAACTGAAGGGTTATAAAATAAAAACAGCCACCTAGAGCAACTTTTGTCCAACACACAAAAATAAACAAAATTTTAAATTATACAACTAAAAACAACAAATAATAAGAAATAAAGTGTGGATTTAATTTATTTATTGCAGTCAATACCTGAAATCCTAAAGGCCTGCCATAAAAACAATATTGATTAACATTCTCAGTTTGTGCAATTAATTCAAACGGAGCAGAATGTTCGGTGGCAAACAAACTATTCGGTTTACTCCATTTTAGTACAGTTTGCAAGTGTTGCAAACAAGTGTGAAGGCTCGCGAATAATTGCGCGCAAGCTTCCACTTCTCTGTAACAATTTTACTTCTATTTGAATACTGAATCATCAATGACCGCAAAATAGCAATCGCTAATCCGGTATGAAATTAATCATAAATAATAAATGTACATGCTGATAAATATTGAGTTATTGGATGCAAAGTCTAATTACACTAGAATTATAATGTTGTAATGGTGACGTAAAAAGTGATAATAAATGACCTTTAACTACGATTTTATCTTGTATAATTACTAAAAATAAATCTAAATGAGAAATGAGCACAGAACAAAAATTGTCTGTTTCAATATTTATTTTTTTTACATTTGTTTCTAGTTTAAAAGCAAACTTTGTGACTTACTTGGTAATAGCTGACTTTCTAAAAAGTACACTTTCCCTCTTCAAACAAACTTTCTTATTAACATGCAAGCCATAGGCCAATGCAGAATCAATAATCCCTAAAAAACTGCGATACCCATTGCCTGGTACTTGCTCATCAAAATCATATTTATGCACTTGTTCTTTGAGTGCAATAACCAATGGCCATAAGTCATCAATTTCCGTCTGCATTGCCAGGAAGGAAATGACCATTCTTTGGCCATTCTCGGACAGATCCTTAATGAAATACGAGGCATTGTTAGCGCACAATTCTTTAAATGTTTCAATATTTAAAATATCCGATGTCTTTGATGGTTCTTCCTGGCAAGAGTTTTGGTTTTCAATGGGATTTTTAGGTGAGGAATCCATTGATTCGGCTGACATGCTCTCGGACACTGTTCGTTATTGTGGAAATTCCTCAGTAATCACTGAGCATCGTTCTAAATAGATTAACTATCATTAAAAACCGCACACTTTTACCGCAATTTTTCGAATACCCTCAAAGTTTATTGTTAATGCATAACTAAACGTCAAGTTTCTGACGCAAATCATATGGCGAATGTAAACCAAACATTGGGTTTGACGTTTTCAACGCATGTGCACTGAAAAACTTCTTAATTTCGTTCTCAATTTTTTATTCAGTTGTTAAACCGTAAAACTATTGCAAATTATACAGCCATAAAAGTTAATAAACATAAATATAAAATATTGTTTGCGCTTATATTACACAATCACTAATTATTATTGAATTAATTAAACTTTAGTACAACTTTTTCAAAGTTTTAAAAACTGTGGCGACCTCAAACGGCTAAAGTTTAAACTTATAGCTTAATCTGGTGACTACTAGAGGTGCATAAAACTTTCGAATAGTTTCAATAGTTTATAGTGAAACTAATATACAAGGTGTTTGAAAATACATTAAAAATATTCTAATATAAAATAGAAATTATTGAATTATTTTTCGACATTATAGTAAAACATAACTAGAGTATAAACATATTTAAAACTCTAAAAACATAAAAATTAATTATTTATAATTTTTTTCATAAAGCCAATAAATACCTGTAGAACTAATGCATTTGTATAAGAACCAAACCATTTAATTGATAGTTTATGAACAATTCGAGTGCGCAACATAATAAACATCAAGTCTTTGGCAATTCGAATATCTCCATCCCATGGAATTGAATTAAAAATAATCTTATTCAAATCACTGCCCTAAAATTTAAATAGTTTAATACCAATATGTCAATTATTAATAAGTATTGAATCAACCAATGAATTAAGTTTTTCGCCAACTGCCCCTAACTGTAAAGTTGCACCAATATATAAAATCAAATTGCCAAACACAAATAATTCAAACTTCTGAAAACTAAGAAAGTCAAATAAATTGTTTCATTATCAAAATGATCTACTTGCAATCAGCAGACTAATTGTCAACAAACTGATAATGGCTGAATTGCAGATAAGTTGGACCAACAATGCATTTTTATAGGGCTTTTCAATAATTTGCCAACATCTTAAATTAATTTATAATTAATTATTTTTTATTTAATTTAATTATCTATTTACTTGATAATATACTGATGATGTTCCACACAAGAACGTAAAAGTTCATGTCGTTGATTTGTTGTTACATTAGTACAGGACATTGATGATTTCATTCTTGTAAACTTTTTGCCTAACGACTTGTATTCAATATTCAGATATCCGATAAATATGTAGATTGACATAATGCTTGAAATTATGGCAAGACGTAAATACATCATGACGATATACAATGCAAAATTGGTCAAATCCCGATATGGCCGTAAATGTTGGTTTTCAAAAAAATACTAAAAATGTCTTAATTGTTTTTTTTTTGCAAATTGCAAAAATAAAAATTTTTACCAATGGTATTATGAACGCACAAGAATATATTTTGTCATCGTTTTGACAAGTGCGTAGCTCTGAAATTATAAAACTTCCCAGACAGAAAATATTACCCACAATCCGAAATATGTTCATCAAAAAATCAACGCGCTTTAAATGTTTTGTATGTGCAGTTCTATCACTATATCCAATTGTTGATGCTTCCTTTACCAACTTAATAAACAAATACATGCTGTCTCTTGCAAATCGGACCATAAAGAGGACATTAAGTGCATATGCTGCTGATATACTCGTAGATACGATGGATAATACTTGAAGAACATCATTGCCATGAAGCAATTTTATAGCAATGTACTGAAATGGTCCAATTACAGTGCAAATGAAACATAAGAAAATCATTAGGTTTATTCGAAGTGATTTATATCTGTTGTTTAATGGCGCAAAAAATAACTGATGACATATTCTTAAACAGAAACAGTCAAAATATTGAATATTGGCGACAACTTCACTCTCTAACATTTTTATTGCAAGTGCAACTAAAACAGTCGTTAAAGTTCTAATAAATTCGTTTGTGTTGTAATTAATCAAATTTTAAAATGGACATTAGCCAAGAACGAATTAAAGTTAACAAACTACGACATCGTAATAAATTAAATAATAAAAGCTTCAAATCATTTTTCGATATTATGGTGAAATACCTCACCTAATAATCAAACAAAAATCAATAAAATTTAATTCTTTAATAAGATCTCTAAACCTTCCTCCCTAAAATTTTAGAAATGAATTAAAATTAACAGCTAAAAACTGGGCAATTAAAAATAAGCAAATAAATATTTTTTGTGAATATATAAGATCATGATTAGATTATTTCATTTGTTCATGTTCGATAATAACAACATCTCGATCCTTCCTCTCGTTCTTCATCCTTTGTCGTTGTACAGGACTCGGCGTGTTAGTGATATTAATAACTGGCCTCAAAGAAAACCTTCTGGGTCTGTCAACGACAGGACTCGCCGATGCTGGCGGTCCACTAGATGGCATCAAAGACAATCTTCGTGACTGCAAGTAGGATGGACTCGGTGGTATCAAAGATCCTCGTCGACTTTGCATGGGCTTAATCGCCAGTCTTCTCGTCCTGGGCGTCGGCGTTTTACTGGAATCTCCATCCATTAAATCTACAATCATCCTTGCCATTTGTTTGACATTAAATTCTTCTTGGCTTGCGAAGCGATTTGCGAGGAAAATATTTTGGCTTTCGCTTTGTGCGCGCTGTCTACAAATTTTGGGTATTTGTGGCGATGAAACGGCAATTTCTTGTTTCTCGATATCCTTGTTACTATCCGACATGTAGCGATTGCGTCGCAAAAGACGCGAAAGTAAGCTTGGTTGTGGTAGTTTCAGTAAGGGTTCTTGTTGAACTGGAAGGGTGCGTGAACGCGCCCTGCCATGTTTCAATTTCTCGCGCATTTCTTGCTCTTTGAGTTGGGCCGTTGCCCCACACCAAGTCTGATTGTTATCTGAATCGTCGGCAGGAATCTTCGCCATTGAAGAAAAACTGGTGTTGAGTGAAGGTGTTGATTGATTTTTGTGCATGGAACTACTGTCGATGGTCAGGTGGGAATTGCACTTTTCAGACTCGAGGATCTCTTCGTCTGAAAAGCCTTCAAAACCACCGCTGATTTGGTTCAACCTAGCTTCATAACTATTAACAAAACTGGACATTTTTCGTAATAGTTCATATTTTTGTTGTTCTTTCTTCGACCGGAAAGTCTTTTCTTTGTCGATCAAATGCAGATTGCTGTCGGAATGAACCCGTTGCAATGTGGGCAAATCCTTCGTATTTGTTTCAGACATTGCGCGTTTTCTGCACGACCTATTGTCATTGTCATCACCGATTAGAGTCAAATCTGGAAGACTGTTAGCTCTTCGATTTAATTCGATAGGAGTAATTGAATCCTTCTTGTAGACTGGTTTCAATCTCATGAGGAGAATTTCATAGACGAGTGATTTGAGGGCTCGGAATTTGAACGGTGTTTGTTTTAAATTGTCCGATAGCAGTTGTTCGATTTCTCGGATTTTTCGGCTTTTCATTCCGCGGGAAATGAAACCAAGAACCATTACAAGGTAGCCTAAACCAAGGATTATCCATACGAGAAGAAAGATCTGATAAGAGGTGAAGAGAATATGCCCAAAACCATTATCTTGAACACCTGTCAACACCAAACATTTTTTGTAATTCGCAACGAAAAATTAATAAAAATTAAAAAGTTTAGATAACTAAGTTAAGTTTTACCTGCAACATAGTCACCGAAGCCAATAGTTGTTAAAGTGACAAATGCATAATAAACTGCCACATCGTAAGGCCATTGTTCGAATATCATTATTATTATAGATGCAATGAAGATAAAGAAAGTGAGAGCCGGTATGAGGACTAATCCTATTTGCCAGGCCAAGCCTAGATTCGTTGTAAAGTTGTGAATTTTGCCTTCTTTCCATTTAGCGTATATTTTTCTGAACTACAACCACAAACAGATTTCTAGATTAAATTTGGATTAAACAATTTTTAAACATTATTTTTAATAAAAATTCAGATTAAATTTCGGATTTTCATATCAATTCGTTGTAAATTTTACTTTACTTTAAATATGTCAATATGTGAAATTTGTTTGGCAATATTTTTGTTGTCAAACATGTAAAAGATGTAAAATGTAACATTACATATAAATTCGAAAGAAATTTTATAGTAAAAATATATCGTTTAGTGCAAACACATATAAAGTTTGATGACGGCAAAATTATTAACATTTTTGTTTTCCTATTGCATTTTAAAAGAAAAACATTTCAAGAAAGAAAATGCAAATTGAAAATTATACTTGGAATGTCAAATTTTACAAGAAAATCCGTATTTTCCGTATGTTTTGAGTGTTAAATTAGATAAAAATTCTTTCAATGTAAGGATGCAAAGCTATCACCAACTAGAAAGTTTCGCATTTTCTCTAAAGAGTTATTAATATTAATCGCGATTAAATGTCGAATAATCACGATAAAAAGATTTTTTATTTAACTTTATTTAATTAGTAAAATAAAATATTATGTAAGTTAAAGTTTTAACCAAATCAAATCAAATGTTATCAAATTTCCCAAGCCACCGAGGTTTGTAAAAGTGTATAAGTAATAGATAATGATATTGATAAGAATCAAGACAAAGTGGAAATTTTCAGTGTGTGCGTAGTTAATTATTTAATCAATGCGTGACTGTGATCACAACATTCACAACTGTGATTTCTTTTTAAATTGAAAATTCATAGAAAAATTCATTTGAAGCTAGCTTTGGAAACAAAATCAACTCTAAGTTTTTTGTTTTTAAAGCTAACTACAAGTGCATTCTCATTTGATATAAGTGTAAACAAACTTAATAAACAAATTAGATAGTTTCTAGTACTGATAATTCCGCATTGCGATTATTGAGAATTGCGAATGGATATTGATTTGAAATATGTCTAAGTCTGATGGCGCGGCGTGACGTCTTTTTCCTGTAGTGTAGTGGATTATCTTGACGTACAAAGTTTACACAAACAATCACTGCAAACGAAGGTGTCAATTTTCAAGTATTTCACTTGTTTGACACGTTTATAAAGGTTGCACAGTGGCTGTTTGTAAAATATAGCACATGTAACGTAAAGCCAATAATTAGCGATGTCAATAATTAGCACGATGAGGATGAATCAACGCGCCGTCGTTGCTACTTGTCAGACTTTTTAGTTTAAACGCAAAGAACATTAAATTATGAACAAAGAAGCACGTGCTTTTTGCCTAATTTAATTAAATATTCTACATTTGTAAAAATAATTGCATTAATATTTACCCTTTCTCCAAAGTATTCACCTAAGGTGAGCATCACAATACCGTTGATTGGCATGCCAACGATTGCATAGAAAATCATCACAATGCGCCCTGTCATTGTTGTAGGGGCTAAATTTCCATATCCTACATGATAGCATTTAAGAATAAACAATTAGAAAAGTCTTGTTTAATAAATTTCTTTTGAGAAACGTACCAATGGTGGTTATTACTGTTATTACAAAAAATAAAGAATGATAGAAATCCCATCGACGTGGTAGTTCTTCTTCAGACATATTTATATGCATTGGTTTGCCACAATAACTGCTTAATTTTTTGAAAATATCATCTTGAGTCTTGTTTGGATAATAATGTTCTCTTAATAAATCTACAAATTAATCAATTAAATTAAGTAACGGAAAACACAAAATCTGGAGATTTAGTATTAGCTAAAAAAAATATCCTTAAGTGTGCACGGATTGATGGTATTAAGAGGGATTAGTTAAAAGATTTATTAGACAAATATTAATATTGATAACAGTTACGTAATAACCAACTTCAATTTGTTTAGTAAAAAACCAAATTAAGTCTAAAGTCAAGAAAAACAATAAACTTCGTGTTTAAATCAATTATTTAATTCGTAAATTTATGTGTAAGAAAATGTTTGCAATTGCACTGAGCAATAATTGCAGTTTGCAATAAGACAATTAGACATTCTCACGCATGATCTAAGTCTATCAAAAGGTTTCAAGTTCAAATTTCGCAATTGACGTGAGAATAGATTAAACTTTGTAATGTTTTATTAAAAATTTTAAAGAAACACAACTATTAAAAATGTTTAATACTTGTACTTGTACTTTTATGGAAATATGAATATGAAAATTTAGTGCACATGAAATATGAACAAATATGGCTCAACATTTCGTTGTTTTTTGCATAAATGTTTCTGTTTGACATTGGTACTTCTTGAATATGACTATATTTGTTCATTTTCAATGTAATGAACCTTTGTTTTTTGTTAGTGTTTCAGTTTTTAATAGTAAATACTTAATGTTTTACAGACAGAAGCAGATAATCGATTTATGTGCGTAATTCGTATTAGCAATCAATAGACGTGGATTGCTTATGTCAATGACTTAAATTGCAATTATACATATGAATACAATAATACTTTAAGTATTTGTAATATTAATTTAATAAATTTTGTCAATTCCGTGTGTTGCTAATTAGCAACAATCACAAATCAAAACCAAAACACAACTTTGATCACCACTTTAATTGTGTTCATGGTCTAGTCAGAAATTAAATAATTTTAAAATTCATAAAACGTACCTTCAATAGCTTCTAATTCCTTTTTTCCTAGTTTTATTCGAATTGTTTCTTCTCTGGATTCGATATGATAGAAGAAACATGCCCCCAGCAAAAGATAACTGATTTCGAAGCATAAAAGCAAGAACCATTTTCTTTTTGACATTAATTTAGACATTTTGTTCATTGATAATTTAATTATTAAATAATATGTGTATCTGACCAGAAAATAATTGCAAAGAAAATTATAACAATTAATTGTAACTTGAGCTAAGTTAAAAATACTTACAAATTTTCAGTCTTAAACTTTAGCTTTGCAATTATAAGTATATAAAAATATTCGAGATTCTATCACTTAAGTTAATTATCACTATGTTTTATTAATTAAATATTAAGATTTTTAAGGATGGTTAGTTAATTGAGAACTTTTGAATGTGCAGATTTTTAACAACGTTCGTCAAATGCTCGTCGCACCGTTTTCAGGCAAATCCAATTGCAGCAACAAAAGCATCAGAATCATTAGTTGATTGTTAACAATAATTGTTAATTGGTTTGAATCGACGATGTCAACGAATAAGGTGTGCTGATCTTTGTTAATGCGTCCGCCTTTTTTATTCGAATTCAAGTTCGGACGACGACTGCTTTTCCAATTTTCATCCATTGCCGCGTAACAAACATAGACAAATCGGCGTTGAAATAATACATCACTCGCGAAACTTTAATTTGAAATAAACGAAACTTTTGAATGTTTGAATGCGCCTTAAAAAAACTTAATATGCGAGTCTTGACACTTCCTTTATGGTGTACACTAAACTAGCCGAACGGTAGCGCGAAGTAAGTATAGTAATTCGAGATTTATTTGTTTTTGTAATTATTAGATTAGTTACTATCGCCAGCCGGCTCAGGTAAGATATGTGTGAACTTTAACAATTCGATCAATTTATTATAAACAGGATGGTTTAGGTATATGCGAAATTTGGTGGGATTCTTGAAGGAAATATTTTAACAACATAAGTTGATTTCAGTAATTATTTTATTTACATAAAAGTTGTATTGTACATGAAAACAACCAAATTAAGGTGAATTTGCCAAGAAGTTTTGCGGGCAACTATTCTTATGTACAAGAGTAGTTGCCCTTTACCATTAAAGCCGCAAATGAAACGAGTTCCTTTCTTTTCAAGTTTCATTTTCATTGTTTTACCTTGTAGGTTCGTTCCTTGAAATATAGTTAAGAAACGAATAAACTAAGTCAAGAATAAAGCAAAATATGTATGTCTATAATTCAATTAATTATATCCAAGATTTTAAATAACTTGGAGATTGCTCCAAGTCCAAATTGATGCCTCGTTTCTTAGTGACTTAGTGATAGCAGAGCAGTAGAGGCAGTAGTATCAGATAATTATGTAAAACACAAATAACATCAATGAACATCATCAGGCTACATGATACATATAATGATATATTAAATAAGAATAAGTGTGTCAAGTGTCAAGCAAAGTAGGTACTCAATATTCAATATGCATTTAGTGATGTAAACAATTGATGTATTTTGTCTTTAATTATGAAAATTCAAATAATTTACATTAAATTATTAACAAATATAAAATAATAATAAAACTGGGTTTGATCACTAATTCAATTTCAAGTATTATATGTATAATATACTTAGCTAAGATTTGTATAATGATATCTCATATCTCAATTACTCAAAACAATATGAATTGATTTAAAATGTATTAAGAATAAATTATCAAAAAACTATCCTATAGAAATTTGGATGTAATCATAAGAGGGTAATTTCTAAGCAAACTAGACCAGACCAAACTAAACATTTGCGAGTATTTTTTCCATTGTTTATGATAATCGTTAATTTGTACTTTAAATACAATAGCCATAGTTAGTGTATTTACATATTTGTAATTAATAAAAGATAGGTACCTACGGAAAGTTTAGTATTCTGAGTTTTTTAATTTAATAAACAAATTCGGGGAGTTTCTGTTTAATTATGATTATGATTGACAAAAACAATGAGATCGGTTCCAAATAGGTGGCAAGTAGTTTGTAATACAAATTGACACTTTAAATTTATGTAATTTGCAAATTCAACATATGCACAAACAATTACAAATGTCCTCTTGTTCTATGTAGTTCACTGAAATTGACTTCTAAAAAAAATTCATTCTTTGTTTTAACGCCAAACAAATACTTAATTTTAGCAATTTGTAGCAATGAACGCAAATATTACTTGTGGTCACCACACGACACGAAGTCATGTGGTGCCCACAATGGACACAGGGATGCATAGTTACGTTGTTATGGTTGCCATGGTTACGCTTAGAGCATTCAATAATAATGCGAACATTTAAATTGAAAATTGCAAATTTGTCGATGAAAAATGCATTTTAGAGAAATAATGCTTAAAACAAAAGTGGTGCAAAATGCGCGTACAGACGCACATACATACGCACATACATATATACGCGCATACATACATACACACATACATACATACACACGGACATCACTCCAAAAACAACTTTTATGGGTTCAGGGAACCTCAATTAGTGGATATTCATCAAAATCTCGACATCGAAAATCTGGGCCAATACGTATACTTCTTAGTCTATAGGTATACACCTAAGACCGCGAAGAAAAAAATTATGAACCGGTTTACTCATTGAGGTTTACATCATATTTGTTTCAAACAATTGATAATATTTTGTAGAAAAAGTTTAAGGATAATAAGAGTTTAAGGATAATAATATTAATTGTTTTGAATGCATCTCGTCTAATTTATGTACTCGCTAGTACAATTAATACGCAAAATGAGTATTTTCTATATTTTATCTCTATTTTATTCCCCCGTTATGGAAACTTTTAAAACTTTTGAATATTTCACTCAACGATTTTGCTTTTCTCTGTTATGTTGGTAAAGTAGAGAACTTCATTATTGACCGATTTGACTTCTTTTTTACACGCGCATAAACAGCGTGAACAAGTATTAAATTAAATAGTTTAACCATCTAAAAAGTAGTTAAACTATAGTGTAAATGGCTGAAGCAATGAAGAAAACCGTCGCCGGCATGCTGAAAGGCATTGAAAGGTATGTTTGATTCTGTAACCCACTAATAAATGGAAACATTGCATTTATGGAGGTTATCTTTCATGCATTGCTGTGCTATAATCCTTATTTTATTCCTAGATACAATCCGGACAATTTGGGCACTTTGGAACGATACGTCGAGGTCCAGGCAAGAGAAAATGCCTATGATTTGGAAGCTAATCTAGCGGTGCTAAAACTATACCAGTTCAATCCAAGCATGTTCAATATTGAAGTCACTAGTTTGATCCTACTTAAAGCATTGACTAATTTCCCACATACAGATTTCATCTTATGCAAATGCCTCTTAAATGAAGCAAAGGTACTATATTTATTTAAAAATTAAAATTGGAGTCTAAAGAAGAAATGTTATAGTTGGCTGAGGAACCAATCAATCAAATCATGTACTTGGCGCATATTCTGGAACAATGCGACTTCCAATCGTTCTGGAAACGTGTGATGTCCACACCAGAGATGACTTCCAAGATCACTGGCTTCTTGGATTCAATCCGAAAGTTTGTGTGCCATGTTGTTGGTATCACATACCAAACAATTGAGCGCGGCCATTTCTCTCAGTTGTTGGGGGATATTGACGATATCACAATGAAGCATTGGATCAAAAAGTATGGATGGAAGGAAGAAGGCAATCTTATTTTCATTGCTAACCAGGATGAAAACATTAAAACTAAGAATATTAATGAAAAGATTGAGTTTGAAAGTGTTGGTGCTGTCATGGCTGCTTCACGCTAAAGTCTTCAAATTTCTTAATAAAATGCATTTTTAACAACTTTATTTACTGTTTGCGCTTGTTTTCCTCCATTTTGCTAGGGTTTTTCTATTGTAAGAAATCAATAAATTAGTATAGGCCACCAAATATCAACGATGTTAACCTAAAAATTTGGTAAATCGACTTTTCGTACATTTCACGTCGTTTTAAAATTCCCTCATCGCAATAAAATGTTGAAGATCTACAAATGCATTAACAGCAAGTTCAGCAATTTATTGCACGTGCAGAGAACCCCGTGCAATTCATACGCGCGTGCATTTTTCGGCACCTATAATCATTTCAAACACCACAAGGACAAGACTGGCAACTTCTTCGGCTGGTTGCGCCACTTGAAGAAGCGTTTTTATATGCTTGCGCTCTTTGGTGGCTCAGTCACATTATCAGCGATAACGATCAACTGCGATGCGCTTATCAACAATACAAATCACAATGAAAAACGCTTCTTCAGATCAGTCCAATATGGCATTGAATCTGAAGTGAAAAGGTACAGGGTACAGGGTGATCAAAAATGATTGAAACTTAACTAACACTTTTTGTGTGTTATTAGAATGTTAATTTATAATCAAATTGATGTGAACTTGAGACATACACTTGGTTGGACGCCACTGATGATAGCGGCTGTTAATGGTCGTGCAGATATATGTAAATTATTGTTATCAAAAGGAGCTGATCCAAATGTGGGGGATTTGTATAAAAACCCACATAAAGTAGCTAATGAACTCGGAATACATGTCTTGGAAGTACTTGTGATGAGGGATGAAGAGTTTTGCAATAGATTAAACAATAAAGCAACATTTTTGGGTTTCACCCCTTTGCACTATGCAGTTCTTGCTGATAACATGGAGACTGTGCGGGTTTTATTGGAAGCGGGCGCCAATCCTTTACAAGAAAATGATTCCGGTCACAAAGCAATGGATTATGCTAAAGATGGGCCTATGAAAGATCTCCTTAAGGAATATTCGGAAAAAGTAATATTTTTCCAAGGGTTTTGCGATACTAAATTTGTAAATTTCAGTTTGAAAGGGCGAAAAAACAAAAAGAAGTTGAAGAACGCCGACGATTTCCTTTAGAACAAAGAATAAAGAAGTTTATAGTGGGGCAAGAAGGCGCTATAACGACGGTTGCTGCCTGTAATAACTTAAGAATCATCTACCTATAGTTGACTGGCAACCCAATATAATTTTTTTTTTCACATACTCTGCGATTTTTAGCAAAATTTATGGATTCCTAGCAAATGTATAAAATGCACAAAAAGTATATTGGGTTGCCTGTCAGGTATAGATCTAAATTCTATTTTAATTGAATATTTCTAAAGTTTTTAGTTTTGTGTGTTGTTAGGTGTTAGAAGAAAGGAAAATGGTTGGGCTGATGATGATCATCCCCTTGTTTTCCTGTTTTTGGGCTCTTCAGGCATTGGCAAGACCGAATTAGCCAAACAACTTGCTGCTTACATTCATAAAGATAATCCTAAAGCATTTATTAGGCTTGATATGTCTGAATATCAGGAAAAACACGAAGTGGCGAAGTTAATCGGTGCTCCACCTGGATATATCGGGCATGATGACGGCGGCCAACTTACCAAGAAACTCAAAAAGTGTCCCGACGCCGTTGTTCTGTTCGATGAGGTAGACAAGGCTCACCCAGACGTCCTGACTGTCCTCTTGCAGTTGTTTGATGAGGGGCGGCTAACTGACGGCCAAGGCAAGACCATCGAATGCAAGAATGCCATTTTCATAATGACTTCAAACCTGGCAAGCAATGAGATTGCCCAACATGGTGTTGAAATCCGCAAAGAAGTCGAAATTATTAAAAAAGAACGCTTGAAGAAAGTAGACACGGCCGAATGCATTCAAATCTCACGCAAATTCAAAGATAACGTTGTTAAGCCAATTCTTCAACGGCATTTCAAACGGGATGAGTTCCTGGGGCGCATTAATGAAATCGTTTACTTTTTGCCGTTCTCACGAAGCGAATTGTATGAGCTTGTCGACCGGGAGTTGCAGATTTGGGCGAAACGCGCTCAAGACAAGCATAAAATACTTCTCAAATGGGATGGCAGCGTCAAGTCGGTATTGGCGGATGGTTATGATATCAATTACGGGGCGAGGTCAATCAAGTATGAAGTGGAAAGACGTGTTGTTAATCAATTAGCGCTGGCGCATGAGAACGGCATTATTGGATGCGATTGCACTGTGCGGGTGACTGCTGTGGATTTAGGCAGTGATATTAATGGTTCATCGCGGATCAAAATCAGCGTGCAGCGGAAAGGCGTCAAGGATTTTATCGATTTGGATGAGAGTCCTGTTAAGAAGACCAGTGGAGGGAAATTTTAAAACTAAGTATTACCATTGTAGAAAATGTACAAAAAGTAAAAAATTAATAATTTAATTTGTTATTGCGTTTTATTTGCCGCCATTTTGTTTCTTTCTGCTATCTTTGTTTGTTTAAATAAAAAGTCGGTGAGTTTTTATTTTTTATTGTGAACGTTCATGGTATACATCATACATATCATAGACATTAAATACGTTTTGATCCATTGTCCAGCTTTTACTGTTTTCATTTGATCTTTACATGCATTTAATAATACCAATCGGTCATTTTATTATTTGTGCAGTTTGCATTATTTCTAAGAGCCCTTTAGAAATCCTGCAATGTTTTTAAGAATCATCTGTACCCAGTACCTGACAGGCAACCCAATATACTGCTGGAAGATTTTACAAACGAAAAACTTTTATCAATGACCTCACTGCTAAAATATGAAAAAAAGATGATAAAACCGGAGAAAACGTACTTTGCAATTTAATAGTACCTCGTGTTATTAGTTTATTAGCAATAAAATAAAATCTTAAAAAAGTATATTGGGTGCCTGTCAGGTATCGATGATTCTTAAGTTAAAAGTGATTCAAATAGTGATTCAAATTACAATTTATAGTCTCATTTGATATTACTACATACACGTAAATGTCGTTTTTAAACTTAATTTGAAATAATAGCGTATTATATCAATAGATATAGTCGTATAATGTTGCATACACACACGTACAGTATTAGCGAAAATGTTCATTTAGCAGGGGTTGCCAAAATAGTTTTAAAAACTATTTCAAATAGAAATAGAAAAAATTCTAAAATTCTATTTCAAATAAAAATATTTAAATAGATAGATCTAGTCGGAAAAGTATTTTGAAGTAAAACTATTTTGAGAAAAATAAATGGTGTGGTCACCACACGACTTCGCGGTCATAGACAGGCAATGATTGGATTTTCAAATTTCTACTTGCCAAGGACTTGCCAGTTGTTGCCTCAGAAATTTGAAAATCCAATCATTACCCTGTCTATGACCACGAAGTCATGTGGTGCCCACAATGGACACAGCAATGCATAGTTACGTTGTTATGGTTGCCATAGTAACGCTTACAGCATTCAATAATAATGCGAACATTTAAATTGAAAATTGAAAATTTGACGATGAAAAATGCATTTTAGAGAAAAAATGCTTAAAACAAAAGTGGTGCAGAATTGAATTCTCTATAAGATTGCCTCTATGCATTTTTTTCGTAAAGTGCCTATGGTCAGAGATATGGCCATTTGAAATTTTCAATGATTTTTTTTTGAGGTTAGGTATTTTCTGATC
>JARJDT010023527.1:0-17373 GCA_030264655.1 Leptusa sp. GC000079 | reverse complement strand
CAAAAATAACACCGTTTGGTGTAGTATTTTAAATGAATAGCTACTAAGTGAGGTTAAGTTTAATAGTTTAGTGCGAAATAATACATGAGAACCAGTCTTCGTGGTTCTAATGTATATCCAAAGGTCACAAAACCTAACCTAGGAAACATCTCAGATAATATCACCGTTTGGTGTAGTGTTTTAAGTGAATAGCTACTAAGTGAGGTTAAGTTTTATAGTTTAGTGCGTAATAATACTAGTTTAGAACCAGTTTTCGTGCTTCTAATGTATATCCAAAGGTCACAAAACCTAACCTAGAAAACATCTCTGAAAATATCACTGTTTGGTGCAGTGTTTTAAGTGAATAGCTACTAAGTGAGGTTAAGTTTTATAGTTTAGTGCGTAATAAAACTACTTTAGAACCAGTTTTCGTGATTCTAATGTATATCCAAAGGTCACAAAACCTAACCTAGAAAACATATCTGAAAATATCACCGTTTGGTGCAGTGTTTTAAGTGAATAGCTACGAAGTGAGGTTAAGTTTTATAGTTCATTCATTAGTAATACATTAGGATTAGTTTTCGTGTTGTCGCCATAATGGTTCAGCCAATTCGAGAATCCTAGGCGACGGTACATATCTTTTGGCATTTGGCGACACCATAAAAGCGTCATCCCGTGTATCATCGACGTCAAAGGAGCGCAGCTTCGGTTTAGCCAACTCTTTAATCCTGTTCGACGCAATTGCAATGAGTGCACTCGACCGAACTCTGTCCATTCCCAACGAAGGAATCGTCGGCCTCCGCCTTAGGGGTAGTTGTGCTAGTGCCCATGTCCGTTGACTGATTCCACCTAACTTCAAAGGGCCGATCCTTGGCTTTGACCGTTGCCGCTTCAATTCCTCTTCGGCAGCTCTGACCTCTTCATATTTCTGTGCGTAGGAACGCGGACGCGCTAGATACTCGACACGGCGCATTATTTTATAAAGCGGTTCCTTTCCACCTCTCTGCAAGAAAAGTAACACTATAAGATGGAAGTATTGTGCGCTAGTGCGCATGCGTACATGTATTTGATGCGCTATCGGCCACCTTTTGGGTTCGGATAACTCGGCCCATCTGCGCATGAGTAGCACTGACGATGTGAGCCTCGCGAACATACTCGAACGTCGGCTGTGTGTGCGAAGTCTTTTTGCCGCTTCATGTTTTTTGCGTTTTCTGCGTTGTTTTTTGCCTTTTGTTACAGGTGTTACAGGTGTTGCTTCAGCAGTCTGGCGAATAAGTTCGGTGTACTTTTTTGTTTGTTTTTTGGTCGCTTCATCGCCTAATCTTATGATTTTCAGATCACTCCCGCTCGGAATTATCTTTTTTCTTGGTGTCCTGCGCTTATTTAATTGAAATTGGAATTTTTTTATCTTAGGTTTTTGTGGGCGTGGGTAAAGGTTTATTATTTCTTCGGGTTTTACAACAGTAAGAATGTCTGTTGACTTGGTTTTAGCCCTTTTAGTCTTTTGATTTGACATTGATTATGGATAATTAATGAATGGAAATGAATTATTGTGAGGAACGAACACGAACAATTTTGATCAAATGTCCAGAAAATGTCCCTAATCCGAATGAAAATGACAGTTAAACATTTTGACAGACACTTGATAAGAACAATAAAGCGTGAAAAAAGTTTTTATTGCACTTTACGGCTAGTAGTGTTGCATCATGTCAAGAATTCTTGTCAAGTCAAGAATTAGAAACTCAATGAGAATTAGAGAATTAGACTTCTTGACTTGTCTTGAAATGTCGAGACAAGAAATTTGAGGACAAAAGTTTCTTGTCATGCGTTTTTTACTTATTTTCTTGACATTTCTTGAAATTTCTCGACATTTCTTGATTTTTCTCGACATTTCTTGATTTTTCTTGATATTTCTCGTCTAATTTCTTGAAAAACCTAGTCTTTGTCTTTTATTGATTTTTTTATACCGACTCTTGTCTTGAACTTTTGTCTCGAATATTTCGAAATCAAGACAAAAATTCTTGAAAAATCAAGAACAAGATGCAACTTTTACAGCGCTTTTTGAACGGATTATGAACAAAATTAATGAATTATTATTATTACAAAAAAATTAATAGATCAAACGTCCCGAATCCCTTATGCCTAATCCGAATGAAAATGACATTTAAACATTTTGACAGACACGTTAGACAAGAATGACACAAATCGTGAAAAAAGAACTTTTTATTGCACTTAACTCGACGCCATCATTGAAAGTGACGTAAAAATGAGATATTTATGTAAGAAACCACCAAAAACCATAAGGAAAAGGAATTATTTTCGATCTGTAGGTTTAGCCAACTCGATAATGCGTTCAGTTGCCTTATACTTAAGCGCAGTTGGCGAAACCTTGAACGCATCCTCCTTAAAATCAGTATCTGCACTTGCACTTTTCGGTTTCGGTATCGCAATTTCTTTAATTCTTGCACTAGCCCGATAAGTCAATGCGTTTGGCTCAACTACACCAAGTTGTCGTTGTTCGATTACCACCGTCACTTTCGGGTGTGCCAGCTCGTAGGTCCGATCGGAAGTTTGGTAGCACAACGTCGCCAACGGGACAAAGTGCTGATTCTTCCAGTCCGTCTCGTCGACGTATTTTGGGGTGAGCCGTTTGGGACATGCCATCTTTGCACAGTGGGCATCATCGATATTCCCTCCTTTACCTCGCTATAAAAAAAAATTAAAAAAAGTTTGGGTGGAGTATTTTAGGAATAGGAAGGGGAAATTGGTTACGTTTATTGGTGGTGGTAAATGTATTTTTTTCGGCTCTGCTAATTTCTTGCAGTATTCAATCGCAGCCGCAATCGTCTCCTTCTTATCCTTTTTTGACCCAGATTTTGAAGCCGACTTTTGCTTTCCGGCGCTCTTCTTCGATGATTTTTGTCCTTTGGCGCTGGAGTCTTTTCCTTTTCCGTCGGCTTTCTTCTTTCCATTGCTTTTCCTAGAATATTACAAAAGGGAGCAAACATTAAGCAAGTTCCAAAAATAGTGACATGATTGCGGTTTACTTGCTTTTGCCTCTTAGCCTCTTTGTATTCTTGATAAGTTGTCTTTTTCGACATGTCCAACAGCTTTTTCAAGCGGCCCTCAACCTTTTTACCGCCCACTTCGATATCTTTGAGCACTTTGCGTTGTTCCGCGTAAATCCTAGGCGGAAACAGTGTCAACTCCTTGGTGCGTTCCTTCATCAACCGGTTGATGATCACATGCATTCGTGCATCCTCTGCCTTGTGGGCGGCCGCTTCCTGTTGCTCTCTACGCTTCTCCCGGGATGGGTCCACGTCGTCCGGGGACCGGAAGGGCGCCATTTTCTCCGGTTGATTTTTAGCCACCGCGAGCATATCAATGCGCCAGTTATGCTTAAACCGTTTGGGGTTGGGCTTCGGCAGTTTTTGCAACATTTGGTACCGGAACGGATCGATGATTAGTAGTTCGTCCATTTTGATGGTGTTGTTTGTGATTGTGGTAGGACTGGTAGGTTTCTTTGCGAGTGTGATAGCAGATGATTGAAATGTGGCGTTTTGTTAATGCATTAAAAACGGCGAATTTTGTGTTATGTGCGCACTTATGAGATGGTCTAATGTGATGGTAAAACGTGCGCACGTTTTGATACCCGAAATGAACAAGAATATTCGACTGAGAATTTTTAGATTATGACTTGTGATTATGACATAATGACATTAATAATTATAAACAATTGTTCCCAAGGCATTCTTCGCCCTATAATTTTGGCTTTTGATCGCATTGGTGTTTTTTACGTCAATCCATATCAACAATCATCATTTGTTCATCAACGTCAGTCATCCAAATGTCTTTCGGCACTCGATCAAAATTCTAGTTATGCCAAGCAGAAATTATCACCATCATTGGCAATGTAGTGACGACTACTCTCAATGTATGAATTCCTTACCGGCGGCACCTATTACACCTTATCAAGCATATAACTACCGACCTACCATTACACCACCGCAGACACCATCAGATGTGGGAAGCGACGCATCGCTAGTGACAATCTACCGGAAGTTTGCGCGTAAACGCAGCCACACCGCATTTCTGCAACATGCCAACAGTTCGTCACACTTGCATCACATAAAAATGAAATTGGTTGCGGATAAAGCGAAACCGCGGCAATCACAATCAACAACGACAATCGTCGAACCCGACTACTTCGAATTCGAAGGTGATTGCGAATCGGATACGGACGAAAACGCAGAAATAAACCGAGACCCAAAGAACCATCATAAAAGCAATTGCAAGAATGATTCAAGTACAAACTCGACCAACACGGAGCCTACGGAAGAAAACAGCGAAGTACAAACTGGCGACGATGTCTTAAACTGGAAGATAACACGTGTTGAGACACCGTCGGCGATCGTCACCAATATGTCTATGACGCGCTCAACACCCAAGAAGAAACATGACGAGTATTACTACGAACACGAACCCAGTTCCACGGCGTATGATTTCGTATGTCGGCCATTTTGTGAACATGTCCGGCAGCCATTTTAACCTATTACTTATGGTTTTTTGCAGAATCCTAATGGGAGTTATGGGCATTTCTGCAACTTTGCGCCGCCAACCCATTTCGCACACCCTTATTACTACAATAATTACAATAGTTACTACCATATACCGCAAGTTCCGCCTCATCCGCAACCACAGGCTTGGAATTGTGGAATGGGATACTATTAACATGGAATAAACATAATCTAACAGAAACTTAACAATATCTAAAGTTTATTACAATGTTATTACAAGCAGCAAGAAATGCGCTCGTCGCTCCATTTGTTTAATTTTTAATAATTTCATTTCTCAACATGCGTCGATCGTAATCGTATCGATTCGTGACTTGACAATTTGAAAATCCAGCGATTTGTAATTGTGTGTTGTGTCTTTTCTTGTTTTTCGTATCATGATCATTATTACAAATGATTTGTTTTACAAAAAAAAAACAATAATATAATATAGTATGACACAAACTTAAAAATACTATCAACAATAATAGTGACAAGGTCCCTTATCACAAGTGAACGAGACGTTAAGGGCCGCCCAAAAATCTCGCAAGTTTATTGTTAGCTCTAAAACTGGTTGCAGATTGTGAGATTGTCTGTTAACGGGCAACCCTTTCGTCCCGCTTTAATTAATATAAAAATATATGATAGTACTCCCATCTGAACGAAGTCAATATCATACAAATACGAAATTGTCGATAAGGACTTTATCACAGCCAAAGAACAGCGTCATTAGCGAAAAATCAGCCGTCGACTTACTTCTCACGCAACATTACTCTTCGTTTCGATGATTTCTAATCTTAAATTTCAATACAAACCAAAAAAAACGCAATTTAACAATATTTACATTAGTATAGTTGGTAGAGAGACCAAAACATTAACTTTAAAATTTTCAAACTTGAAGAAACGCAAACGCGGCAAATAAATCGCGCGGCATTGACTTTTGGTGTTATGTGCTTTTCATAGATAATTGAACGCCATATGCATATACTCAATGATAATAGTAATAATAAGCATAATAATAGTAAATAAAACATCAGTGGAAGTGAACGCTATCATATCGTATGTCGGTTTCGGCCATTTTTAAAAGTAATCTGGCTAGGTTCTCACTAGCAGTCACCATTTCAAACAATTTACAGACAAAAAAAGTAAAAACCAAAATCTAAAGCAACAAAAAATACAGGATAAAAGCAATTTAGTGATGTTTGTACGTATCTTCGAAAATATTAATTAATCTCATTAATCTTCACTTAACTAGCACCAATTCAATTCAAAACTTTAAATCGATTGAAATTCGAGCACCTAGAATTTATTGCCCGTGCGCGCTGAGCTACTCATAAATTTAATTTAGTGTAAGCAACTAATTGACTTAATATACGAATAAAAAAGGGTGACTGCAGTTTGCATTGGTGAGTAAAAACAAGAGGTGTCGCTACTAAGTGTGTCGGATGTCGAGCAGCGTTGCCGTCTCCTGCCGCCTAAAGCTCTCCGACGGCGCTGTGTGCATCGTATTGTAGGAGAGTGACCCGTAGATGCCGGCGCCCGACATGGCCGGAATCTCGCGCGGCTTCAAGTTCAGCTTCTCGACGGTCCCCGTCGGCGCGCTCGGAATACTGCTGGCTGATGATTGCTTCATGAGTGACTGTGACTTGTCGCCGTCCTCGGCGAAGACGGTGGCGGACGGCGGCACCACCAGCCGCACGTCTTCGAGTCGGCTGCTGCCGATGAGGTATTTGAAGAATTCGTACGTTGACCAACAGATGGCCGTCGCGGGCATTTGGTACATGACGCGGGCTTGCACACCGCGGAAGAAACCTGAGATGCCACCATGTCTACACGCAACAAAACGGTTAAAAATTAATAAATTCCAAAGAAGAAACGAAGAAATTAAGGATGAGTGACTTACTTGTAGACTGTTTTGAGAGCTGGCACTAGACCAGTAGCGCCACCTACTTGCTGCGTGTTTAGTAATGTTTTGCACACGTCCAGGGGTGTTGTGATGGCGGCGGCGATGGCGCCCGCCAGCGCGCCGCTCACCATGTGCGCTTTGGGGTTGTAGATGTGGTCGGGGTTGGTCAGCTTCTGCATGAACTCGTAGACCATGAAGTGGATGCTCTGAAACGGGATGTTCATCGTCAGCTGGGTGGTGTATGAGCGGTAGAACGCCGGCATGCCCTCGCTGCGGTACACTTGCACCAGGCAGTCGGTGGCGGTTTTGTAGGGTGAATTGTACATTTGTAGTCGTTGTTTCACAACTGCAAACAAACCAAACATTTAATACCTAATAATCTCATACATAATAACAATTTTCGACGACCATTAAATAATGTGCAGTTTTTTCATCAATTCCAGTGTGAAAAGTTACTTCATATTCAACGCTTTGGAAGCAGTGGAACAAGAGCCCTCTTATTTAGCTAGTGTTTTAATATGAGACATTAGTTGCCTATAGTCATTGTTGGGTATCGCCAGGTATCGCCAGGAGATATGTCAAAATTTACTCTTTTCAAACGTCAAACATGTCGGACGTCAAAAAAATGTTGTAAGCAACACGTGTATAAAGTGTTTGTTGTTCAAACGAGACCACTTTATACACTAGTTGCTTATGTACAATATATATGTACAATGATATAATGATTAAAAATGGATTAAACCATGATTAAACCGACTTTTGTGATATAAAATGTCTATTGAAGATTTTGATGTTGTAGATGGTAATTAAAAAAATATTTTTGAAAAAATACATAATTTAAATTTGATTCATAAGTCGATAGCAACAATTAAAAAATCTTCCTAAAAGTTTATAATTATACAGCATTTATTTTATTCTGGAAAATATTTGAAAATTTTCAATTATAAATTTATTGAGTGAAAGCGACATCTAGATGTAGATAAATAAACGATGTAATAAAAATTAAGTGCTCGATATTGTTCGATTTGTGGTTAATTGTAGTTGAATTCCAGAAAGAAGCAAGGTCGCAAGAGACAAGATAAACTTTCTTATCAATTGTAAATACACATGCAAACAGCACCGCGTATTGTACTCAACGAAAAAATATGGAAAAAACACATTCGACTCGTAAAGATAAAACATGAAACGTTTTATTTTTTACTTTTTTATCGTAAGCTAATTGAATTGGAATCATGAAATCGTGATACAGCAGGAAATACACAAAATGAAGGAAGTGCGTGCTGAAAACGTAATCGTATTCGACTTAATCCAAAATACGTGAACGTGTGAACGAGAATAGAAAACAGGCCCAATTTTTAATTACTAAATTGGATATTAATAAATAAATAATATTGATAACATGTAATGTACATTATAATTGAAGTAATTTTTGATAAAATCAAAATCAGTTTCTTGTCATGTTAGTCAATAAGCTAGCTGATTGCCAATATTTACTATCACTTGTAGACTTGCCTACAATGCCAATCATTATACTTATGTGTCATTTGCGCACAGGCTGAAGTCTGTTTAAAATGTTATCATTCTCGTTATCTACAAAAATATTGTCGCGCACTTCAATGCAAAATTTTAATTCAACGTTTTTTTTTCAAGAACAAAATATTCGATTTTGGTTTCAGTGAATTTATTATAAATGGGACCTTGAAGCTTTTAATTTGCACATTTTAAAGATAATTAAACAAACAAAAAATACAATAGTGACACATTTAAATTGCCATAGATTCAACGAACACCTCTTATTTTTTTAAATTAAATTGTTGCAAGAAAAATACAAATTTCTATTCATGAAAAAAGAAAATATAAATAGTGAAATTAAATAAAAATGCAAATTATTAGGATATATGAATGAAAATCGACGTCGACGTGATGGATGGCTTAAACCTGAATAATTCATAAATCAATAGTGATAATTATCAATGAACCTCTAAGGACAATTAAAACTTTCAATTTCAGTTTCATTGTTTTATATTTACGACCGAAAAATACGTTTTAACGAAAATTATGGCTAATTAATTGTTTATGATAACAATGATAACACAATGATAACATTGTTATCATAGTGTATCATAGTAAAATCTAAATTATATTTATTTATGTAAATGAATATGAAGAATGATACAACAAAAAACAGAAAATGTAAATGAATCAATTAATTTCCCTGCAAAATATATTTGATATGGAAATATTTAGCACAGTAAAAAAAACTGCTGATAAGAACAATTTGGCTTCTGTTAACGAAAAAATGACTTGTAATATTTAATTATTTACCATTTCAAATTTGAAAAACGTCCTTGAAAGCGCAAATTATTAATATTACAGGCAGCAAACGAGCAACTAACAACCGAATCGTGTGCTCAATCTCAATGTCAAGTTCAAACCAACACAACCTGCATCGCAATGGCAATTATTTCATCATTAGAAACACGAATTTTAACCAACTCACTTCTAACATTTTATTTTTCAATGATAAACAATGAGTTGCGAATAATAAATGACATACCTTCAGCTGGATTCATGATGCCATCATGTAATAACGTCGATATACAACCTGAAGCACCTGAAATTAAAACAATTCACTATTACTGCATTGTTTGATTACAACATTGACTAATTTACGGTTTCAAATGGCCAACAACTAACAAAATATTATTATTAAAAGTGTGGACTAAAGACAAAACCGCCGAAAAAACCATAATCAAGCCACATAAATTCGGAAAACAACAAACAGGATATTCAAACATACATAACATATGATATGAGATAACAAATAACGTGAGTAGAGTCGTGAAACGCTGATTTTAATATTTTAAAATTGAATGTAATGTTAGAATGTGTCACATCATTCTTATCATTATCAAGAAATCAAAAATCAACATCACATACAACTGATAAAGATAATAAATAATAATAAAACAAATAATACAATAATTACAATTATCTAATATTTGTCGACAAAAAAATAAAAATAATTTAATTAGCTAATTGTTAATTAAATAAGTGATTACTTACCGTGAATCAGCGGATGGTATGTGTTTGTTGTCGTATTCTGTATCATTCTATCTTTGAGATATTCGTAGCTGCTAAAATAGAGCGCGTGCGAGGGACCAGCCCCTACAACCATCGCAGACATGCCGCGAATGGGGCGCAACATGCCTTCCGTCTGCACCATCCGGCTAAATGTTTGATATACGCCTTCATTTACCACTGTCAAACTCTGCATTCTTGTCTAAAATAAACAAAAAAGTTTTTATTTAAAATATTGCTAAATATTGATAATTCAAAATATTTTTTTAGGGCAATTTAAAATATTTTTTTAAGTCCATTTAAAATATTTTTAATACAATTTAAATATATTTTAAGTTAATTTAAATATTTTCTTAAGATAATTTAAAATATTTTTTTAAGATAATTTAAAATATCATTTTAAGATAATTTAAAATATTCCTTTAGGATAATTTAAAATATTTTTTTAAGATAATTTAAAATATTTTTTTAAGACAATTTAAAATAAATAGTTTTTGAGATAATTTAAAATATTTTTTAAGAGTATTTACAAATATTATAATGTGCTGCACCCCCCACTTCCTACGCCTATGGTTCGTTTCTTCAATTTTCCAATTAGATTCAACTGAGTTTATAAATAGCTAAATAGTCATATCATTGACCTCAAAAGTAATAAATATTACAACAAGAATATAATTTAAGTTCATAGTAAAATAATATTGTTGAATTAAACGTTGAAACAAATTGACGAATAAAAACAAAAACAAGCGCCATTTGTAATTATTTCAAATGGTTCCAAGTTGCCCCATTCTAACCTAAAAACTTCATGGCTGTCAGGAACTTAACCTAAATATTTGTCAGCTTGTCTGTTAGGTAATACATGAGCTCATTATGAAAGAACACGCAGGGTTTTACCCGTTTGTTTCCGTTCAACGCGATTATCTAATTAAGAGAAAAAGAACTCACTTTAACAGAATCCAACGGGTACATTACGCAATGCTCCATGATGCCAGCGATGGCTCCGGCCGTCATATGTGCGCCAACGTTGTTCGTCGGCAGCGTTTCGTAATCTTCGGGATTCATTTTTCCGATTTTTCCGGCACTTTCTCTCGAAACAAAAGCGACCTTATGTGATCACTTGGCCCAGTCAAGCCGCGTTCGCGTTGCCAGCGATCTGAAGATCAGAACGCACCACTAGAATTTCACTTTTTGCTTCTCGCTGGCGCTCACTCACACCAAACCCGACAGGCTGCTACTCTCTACTCCAGTGCACTGCATGCGACACGCGAGAGCTTGTTGAGAACAAGCACTGAGTTGAGCCGTTGAGCGAGAGCGGCTGAGCACACTTGGCCACTTAGCTTAGCGTAGCTTGGTGTTCGTAAAAATGTTACGCGACCAACCAGCGAATAGCGATCAACGTTCATGAACGCTGAACACAGGCTTCACACACTCACACGCACTGGCCTGTTGCCTGTTCTGGTTCTAGCGTGCCGACGGGCAAACGGCGGGCGACCTCGAGCAACGTGCATGTGTGTGAACGCACTCGGCGGCTCCGTAAGGTTCCGCTACTACTACTACTACTCTACTACTATTACTCTGCAATGCGTTAGTGGTAGTGCGATGGTGATGCGAAGCCGTACATGGAATTTTGGATGAATTACGGGACGAATTAACAAATGCTGATGATGCGACGCGCACGATATGCCATGTAGGAGTGTTTTGTCGCCGGAATTCACTAATATTTGGCAATATCAATCGATATTTGGCGAGAAATTTGGATTTTTTTTACTTGCTGACCTTGCGCGACCTTACATTCCCTATGCAACTTTCGTTTCCCACTGTCAATGCTGTCATGTGTCACTTGCCTGCGAGATATATTGGGTGTTATCAAGTAGACAAAATAAATTAATTTAAAGCCATCTCTGTTTAAATGCAGTATAAAATTATACAAATAATACCACAAAACGAAATATTCTGATGTATTTCTGCCACGAAAAAATTCTTAATGCAAGTTGATGCAAGTCTAAATGGGTGATACAGGGTGTTTTAAATATATTCAAATTGTCCGGGGCGTTGACAAGTCAATTTGCGCTTTATGTATGCGCAAAGCGTGCGCAAAACAAATAAAACTTGATCAATCGCGCAGATATATGGGCGTGACTTACAAACTGCTGTAAAGTTAGCCCCTAATTCTTGACACCGGAATTAAGAAAATATACAGGAAACTCGCGAACCAACTCATAGGTTAAGGGGACTTTAGGTATGATTTTATAAGTAATTTTAACTCGAGTTTTAACTATAATTTCATAATTTAAAAATGTTCGAAAAACACAAATTTTGTACTTTCGAACTTTATGACAAACGTTATGCCTACATCGAAGTCATCAGTTTTTATCGGAAACCATAAAAATCACACAAAATAGGCGCAGTTCATGCGTAATGATTTTCTTTATGATTTTGTTTATGAATGATTTTTTATTTCAAAATCATATAGATTATCTACAAAAAATAAAATACTGAAAATATTTTGTGAAATCATTAATAAAATCATTAGAAAAATCACATGGGCCGCAAACTCCCTGTATATATTATTAAAATAGGTTTTATGTGCTAACTTCACACCGGTAATAAGTTAACATCTCTACAAAATCCAAAACGCGAGAAAATCGTTCGTATTTGTTATTATCGTGATATTTACATCTTATGTTTATTAATAAATAAATAACAGCTTTATTTACACCAAGAAAAAGTGTATTTTGCATTAAATTAATTCCGATTCAAGTGTTTTCTTTATGCCATTCTATTGTTTTCAACATACTTTAGGTGGAAAATTGGTAGATAACAGTGAAAATCGAGATGGATACGACTGAAATGGAAAAGTTCCGCATACTTACAATGTGGGAATGCGGAAAATCTACTTCAGAGATTGCTAAATCAATCAACAAATCTGTAAGACTTCTTTAAAGGCATAAAAAAATACTTAGCTAAGGAAATTATTTTTTTAGACAAGAACAGTACAAAGATGGTTAGCACATCAAAAGAAAGAAGGTAACATGGCAAGAAAACCGCGTGGGTTGCGACCGAGAAAAACGACGCCTGAAGAAGATGCTAAAATTATACAACTTGTTCAGGAAAATCCCGATTTAACACAGAAAGAAATCCTGACTATTTGCAATTTAAATATTTATAAAGGAACACTCAGGAGGAGACTTCAAGAAGCCAAAGGGATTTATAATATTGACTTGTTTCCAAAACCTAAAGCTAGACCTAGAAAATATTTACAAAAGTCTAGGAAAATGAAACATTTTATTATGCAAAGTGCAACACCAAATATCAAAGAACAGCAAACTGAAGCTAATTTACTCCTAGAATCATTTTTGCCCAAAGAAATTGAAAATTCGCGTTGCACTGAAAGCCAAACAAGTTTTATTGATACAGTTCATTTTGAAGAAATTCCTTATGATAAGGACGATAACGAATTATCATCGGAAACAAGTGATGATAACAATGACTGTGACGATGAAACTGACGACGATGATGAAGATGAAGCAACTGAAATTATTAAAATAGAAATAACAGAGGAGAGTTCACCTGAAAATAAGTCACCTCCTGCTCCTGCAAGAGATCCTTTAGCATTAACAAGTCCCAAGACAGAATTATCACCTGTTTTGGAGCCAAAAATAACCGAAGTTACTAAAAAATCAATACGCCCTAGAAAAATCTTCGAAATTACTGAAAAGGACGAAAAAGTATTGAAAATTGCGCGGAAAAAACGATTAAAACCGAAAAATATCAAGACTGAACGGATTACAGCTGAAAGTGATGATGATTTCACCGAGTTGAAGACGAAAAAACAGCGCAAACACAAAATTAAATTGAAATTTAATGTTGGTGAGGCTGACGATGAAGATCTCAATGTTGATGTAGAAGAACCCATGCCACAAATAAAAGTAAAGGTGAAAGGCACCAAGGAGCGACGAAGACGACGTCGTGAAGAAAAACTCAACTGGGAGAAAGATGGCAAGGATACAACTGAACTAGAGAAAACTAAGATACTTATCATGGCTGAATGTGGCATGTCAACATCAGAAATTGCCAAAAGTCTCAAAAAATCTGTAAATATCTCTCTTTTATTCCCGTTTTTTCTTCGCGATTATTAATGTTGAAACCTCGTTTGAAACTAATTCAGTTGTTTTTGTTTTGTAGAGAAGAACAGTTCAAAGATGGCTCTCAAAGCATAAAAAAGGTTTGGAAATGGACCGAAAAGAACGGGGACGCCGACCGCGCAAAACAACGCCTGAAGAAGACGCCCGAATAATCCAATTGGTCCAAGAAAACCCGGACCTTTCCCGTCGGGAAATCCTCAAACTAGGGAATATCAACCTGCATAAAGTGACGCTTAAAAATAGACTTAATGAGGCCGGCTTGTATTTCAACAGTCAGGGAGAAAAAATTCTCGATTTTACTGAAGAGCAACAACAACAAATGAAATTAATGCAAATGCAACAAGAAGAACTCGAACAAGGAATGGAAAATATTGAGTTAGATGCACAGGACAAGAAAGATATTCCTCTACTGCAGATACAAACTGTTCATGAACACAGCAGTGTCTTGCAATCGCCGCAAACACCAGCGCTACATGTGCATGAAATCCAGGCAGAAATAGAAAACACTAGTTCAAATTTAAATATGGATATACAAAATACTACTAGTGCAGCAAGTTATTTGGGAGTTGGTAACTGGTATTGCTAATTTTGCTAATTTGCACACTTTGCATTAATATTGTTGCAAGTTTTAAGACGAGATTGCTGTGCAATTATTTTTATGTTGTATGACTTAGTTTTTAAGAGATTATTTAAGTTTGTAATAGTATTATAATAATTATAATATGATGCAAATAAATTTATTTATCAAATAAATGTGTTTTCATTTTTCAATCTCAGTTGCCTTTTATTTTGAATAATTTCATTTCTATGTAGTTCAGTTTTCTCTACAAAAAGAAAATGAAAATATTTCAATTACAAATGTCAATATCAATATGAATAAAATAAAAATAAAAACGACGAAATAAAATCCGTAAATCCGCAAATGTTTACATTTAGGTATAATATAATTTACAAATAGATAATATTTATAATATATTAATTGTTTCTCTCTTCTTTTCTTCCATTCTTTGCTTGAATTTGCTTTAAAATAAAATTGTAGTATATTATAATAACATACTAATAATTAATATTAATTCCTTTCACTTCTTGTTTTGTTTTTGTTTGTACTTAAATATTTAATATATCTTGTTTTTGTTATTGAGTGAGAAATTTAAACAGAAAGAAGGAAACTATTGGTATTGACGTTAACTGTTAACAAATATGTATAAGATAAAACAATATGTATTATATATCAAGACGTCAAACAGACTTTTGTCTGTATAAATATTTCGCAATGTTTAAATTAATTAAAAATATACAAAGTGTTTGCAATCAAAAGTTTCACTGACTTTGTATATTTGTCGTCGACTAGTAGCCCAATAAAAAGCGTTTATTTGTCAATGTTAACACTTCGTTCCTTTTCTTTTGACTTTCTACTCTATTTTATCTGTTTATCAATGTTAAATTTGAAAGTTTCGCGCCCGGTTTATTAAAAATTTTGAAATAGTGTGAATTAAATGCACCAATTCCGTTCATTAAAAAATTGAAACATCCACGCAATACAATTTCATATAAGTATCTAAAAGCTACGCACTAGAAAAAATATCTTTAAGCTTTCTTTCTCCTACTTACATAGCGCGAATTGTTCTGATTTGTTTCAAGTTGCGGCTTTTATGGCAAATTACTACACAAATCGCAAATACAAATAGTCTAATAATTTTTTGTTAGTTTAGGATTGAATCACTTTTAGTTTCTTTTTTCTTATTTACGCTTAGTCGCTTAGTGTTAATGCAAGTTCAAATCTAGCGGCAAGAATTCCATAGTTGCAATTAGTCCTCGTTATTTATCTTTATCATCATAAAATGCAAAAGTCGAATTTTAAGCGTAAGCTGCTCGATTTTTCGTTTGTTTTCTTTGCGGATATATAAAAGAGTCTCAGTAGCTGCTCTCGTGTTGAATGTAGTTGCTAATTGGCAAAGGGTAAATGTTTAAAAGTGTCTAAGTTGAAAAGTGCGCAAATGTTTTTGGTACGCTGTAAAGTTGGCAATAAAACGAAAAATCGACCAAATTTAATAGAGTCGCGCTTTGCGTTTCAACTCGCTGCGGCGCCATGTTGGCATCCTGTAGAAGTCTGGCCGCGGGCATTGGAAAAGCATTTCGAACTCCGCATCCGACAGATGTCTCTGCAGCAATTAACAAATAAACAATAATTAGTATCACGTGATATCACGTTATGTGCTGTTTACCTCCAGATTACATCGGTCGACGTCGGCAGGTAGGCGATAATTAGTGATCATGAGTAGATGGTACGGATAGATTTTCGCCGGCTCGTTGATGAGCATTGTGTGCGCCATATTCGGCAGGGAGCGTCGCACTTGTGACACGAATCCGCCGGGGTAGCGCCCCAGCCCTCCGGTGTACGTTGTTGACACCGGAATTTCCGAATTCTGTTCAATCATACACATTTACATTTTCCACACCAATAAAAACAACTAAACCTTGATCAAAACTAATTTCAATTCAAAAACTACGGAGACCAATCAGACATCACCAAAATCTAGGGACTTTTTTTGGTCCCAGTAATTTTTAAATTACTTAAAATATTTTTACAAGAAGTTTTTAATGTTAACATGCAAATTTTTTCGTTTATTATTAATGTTTTAAATTTTGCTAGGAACTAGGAAGAATTTGTGTGAGTGAAGTATGTACATACCAATGCACGTCTTTCCACATCAGTGATGGACCCAGTTGAAACTGTAGAAAATAGAAAAGAACAGCGTGTTTTCAATCAGAGTTTGCGCGCTTGTTACCGAGCTTAAACCTTAATAAAACCGTTAATGTTGGAAAACAAGTAACAGAGAATAAGTAAAACCACCATTTTGTTGTTGTTGTTAAAGCACAAAGCACCTTATTTTAACGTTATAATCATAACCCCCACAATACAAACACATAACATACAAACAGCTATGATAACAGCTAAAACTTACTGTCTGATTTTCCGCTGCTGAAGTCGGTACTGTGCGTTTTCACGCCCATCCCGCTAAACGAATAATCGCCCTGTGAAATTTCGCCACATTATTACTACATCTTTTCGTTTCTCAACAAGCAAATCAAACAAAATTATAAAATAACTTAAATCCAGGGATGCAATTACGTTATCCGATAACGTTATTAAAATAATAGTATTATAGTGTCTCGAGGGAGTAAAGTCCGAGGATAGGCGCCCGCACCTGTGTGAACAGCGAAGAATTATATAAAAAATTTATAATTTGGCAAAAAATTGATAAAAATTTGCCGTTATTTTGCGTTATCTGGTCACGTTACGTTTTGCATCCCTGAATCTTACGAAATGTTTTGTACAATGTTCAACTGATGTCTAAAAATGAATAATCTACTGTTACTATGAACGAAACAAAACGAGAAATAAAAGTTGCATGCAGTGCCTAATGCGGGTTTCTGTGATTGAAAACTTTTAAAAACAAAATGAAATAAAACACGTTAAGAAAATTGTCGAAAACAATAAATAAATTTAATTTAGTTTAGGTATTTATTCGAGTTGAAAGACTTACGGGAATATGAGTATAGCTACCAGCCGAAGAACTGAACGTATGTGAGCGCGGAGCAAGGCCATAGCCCGGTTTAGGAACATGTCGGAGGGCGCTCACGACTGCGTGAAAGGTGAAAGAAAGTGCTTAATTTTCACCTCAAGTCTCAAATATGCTTACAAAAA